>CM055125.1:395427073-395534573 GCA_029206835.1 Rana muscosa | reverse complement strand
GGGGAGTGTATAGGGAGTGTATAGGGGTGTATGGGGGTGTATAGGGAGTGTATAGGGGATGTACAGTATAGGGAGTGTATAGGGAATGTATAGGGGATGTACAGTATATAGGGGATGCATAGGGAGTGTATAGGGGATGTATAGGGAGTGTATAGGGAGTGTATAGGAAGTGTATGGGGGGTGTATAGAGGATATATAGGAAGTGTATAGGGGGTGTATAGGGATGTATAGGGAATGTATAGGGAGTGTATAGGGGGTGTATAGGGGATATATAGGGAGTGTATAGGGGGTTTATGGGGAGTGTATAGGGGGTGTATAGGGAGTGTATAGAGGAGTGTATAGGGAGTGTATAGGGGTGTATAGGGAGTGTATAGGGAGTGTATAGGGGATGTACAGTATAGGGAGTGTATAGGGAATGTATAGGGAGTGTATAGGGGATGTACAGTGTATAGGGGATGTATAGGAAGTGTATAGGGGATGTATAGGGAGTGTATAGGGAGTGTATAGGGGGTGTATAGGGAGTGCATAGGGGATGTATAGGGGTGTATAGGGAGTGTATAGGGGGTGTATAGGGAGTGTAAAGGGGGTGTATATGGAGTGTATAGGGGATGTATAGGGGGTGTATAGGGAGTGTGTAGGGGATGTATAGGGGGTGTATAGGGGGTATATAGGGAGTGTGTAGGGGTGTATAAGGAGTGTATAGGGAGTGTATAGGGGATGTATAGGGAGTGTATAGGGGTGTATAGTGAGTGTATGGGGGTGTAGAGGGGTGTATAGGGAGTGTATAAAGGTGTATAAAGGTGTATAGGGGTGTATAGTGGATGTATAGGGAGTGTATAGGGGATGTATAGGGAGTGTATGGGGGTGTATATGGAGTGTATAGGGGATGTATAGGGAGTGTATAGGGGGTGTATAGGGTGTATAGGGAGTGTATAGGGGGTGTATAGGGGATGTATAGGGACTGTATAGGGGATGTATAGGGAGTGTATAGTGGGGTGTATAGGGAGTGTATAGGGAGTGTATAGGGGATGTATAGGGGTGTATAGGGAGTGTATAGGGGTGTATAGGGAGTGTATATGGAGTGTATGGGGGTGTATAGGGAGTGTATAGGGGGTGTATAGGGGATGTATAGGGAGTTTATATGGAGTGTATAGGGGGTGTATAGGGAGTGTATGGGGGTGTATAGGGGATATATAGGGAGTGTATAGGGGGTGTATAGGGAGTGTATAGGGGGTGTATAGCGAGAGTATAGGGGGTGCATAGGGGGTGTATATGGAGTGTATAGGGGTTGTATAGGGATTGTATAGGGGGAGCATAGGGGGTGTATATGGCGTGTATAGGGGTTGTATAGGGAGTGTATAGGGAGTGTATAGGGGGTGTATAGGGAGTGTATAGGGGAGTGTATATAAAGTGTATAGGGGGTGTATAGGAAGTGTATGGGGGGTGTATAGGTAGTGTATAGGGGGTGTATAGGGAGTGTATAGGCGGTGTATAGGAAGTGTATAGGGGGTGTATAGGGGTGCATAGGGGTGTATAGGGAGTATATGGGGGGTGTATAGGGGGTGTATATGAAGTGTATGGGGGGTGTATAGGTAGTGTATAGGGGGTGTATAGGGGGTGTATAGGGAGTGTATAGGGGTTGTATAGGGAGTGTATAGGGAGTGTATAGGGGATGTATAGGGAGTGTATAGTGGGGCGTATAGGGAGTGTATAGGGGGTGTATAGGGAGTGTATAGGGGGTGTATAGCGAGAGTATAGGGGGTGCATAGGGGGTGTATATGGAGTGTATAGGGGTTGTATAGGGATTGTATAGGGGGAGCATAGGGGGTGTATATGGCGTGTATAGGGGTTGTATAGGGAGTGTATAGGGAGTGTATAGGGGGTGTATAGGGAGTGTATAGGGGAGTGTATATAAAGTGTATAGGGGGTGTATAGGAAGTGTATGGGGGGTGTATAGGTAGTGTATAGGGGGTGTATAGGGAGTGTATAGGCGGTGTATAGGAAGTGTATAGGGGGTGTATAGGGGTGCATAGGGGTGTATAGGGAGTATATGGGGGGTGTATAGGGGGTGTATATGAAGTGTATGGGGGGTGTATAGGTAGTGTATAGGGGGTGTATAGGGGGTGTATAGGGAGTGTATAGGGGTTGTATAGGGAGTGTATAGGGAGTGTATAGGGGATGTATAGGGAGTGTATAGTGGGGCGTATAGGGAGTGTATGGGGGGTGTATAGGGAGTGTATGGGGATGTATAGGGAGTGTATAGGGGGTGTATAGGGGGTGTATAGCGAGAGTATAGGGGTGCATAGGGGGTGTATATGGAGTGTATAGGGGTTGTATAGGGAGTGTATAGGGGGTGCATAGGGGGTGTATATGGAGTGTATAGGGGTTGTATAGGGAGTGTATAGGGGGTGTATAGGGAGTGTATAGGGGAGTGTATAGGGAGTGTATATGAAGTGTATAGGGGGTGTATAGGAAGTGTATGGGGGGTGTATAGGTAGTGTATAGGGGGTGTATAGGGGGTGTATAGGGAGTGTATAGGCGGTGTATAGGAAGTGTATAGGGGGTGTATAGGGAGTGTATAGGGGGTGCATAGGGGTGTATAGGGAGTATATGGGGGGTGTATAGGGGGTGTATAGGGAGTGTTTTCTATATTCTCTGTATACAGAGATCACATTTCCTGCATCGCTCTGTTATTAATGGAGGAGATTTATTTACAAATGTTTCCACTTTTTTTAAATGCTAAACAAAGAAACACAAACATTTTTTATTAAAGTAACAAGAATAAAGAAAATAAAAATGATCGCTGTGGGGAGAAGGGAGGGATTAGGCAGTTTGCGTATTTGAATTCACCCAACAACAAATTGGCCCAAAAAAAAAAGCGTGTCTTATAGACCCCCGATCCCTCCATAAAGAGGACCTGTCACATGCCTATTGCTGTCACAAAGGATGTTTACATTTCTTGTGACAGCAATAAAAGTGATAAAAAAAATAAAAAAATAAATAAAGCAACAGTGTAAAAATATAAAAAATAAAATTAAAAATAATTTAAATAAATAAAGCAACAGTGTAAAAATATAAAAAATAAAAAATAATAATAATTAAAAAATAAATAAATAAAGCAACAGTATAAAAATAGAAAACATTTAATAAATAATAATTTTAATAAATAAATAAAGCAAAAGTATATATTTTTTTAAAAATAAATAATCATTTAAATCATTTAAATAAATAAATAAAGCAACAGTGTAAAGATAGAAAAAATTAAATGAATAATAATTTAAATAAATAAATAAAGCAACAGTGTAAAAATAGAAAAAATAAAATAAATAATAATTAAAAAATAAATGAATAAATAAATAAATAAAGCAACAGTATAAAAATAGAAAAAAACTAATAAATAATAATTTTAATAAATAAAGCAACAGTATAAAAATAGAAAAAAATAAAAGAAATAATCATTTAAATAAATAAATAAAGCAACAGTGTAAAAATAGAAAAAAAAATATAAATAATAGTTAAAAAAATTTAATGAAGCAACAGTGTAAAAATAGCTAAAATAAAAAAAAATTATAATAAAACATTTTTTTAAATGCCCCCGTCTCCCCATGCAAATGCGAACACTTGTCGGTCCTGCACTCACGCAAACCGCAATCGTCCCACACATGTGAGGTATCATGGCAAACCTCAGATCATGGGCAGTAATTCTACATATGACCAATCATGTCTCAGGGTCTGATGAGGAAGCTGCAGCTGTTCACTGTGAATGACTGCAGCTTCCCCCACATAAGACCCGAGACAAGAATGGGACAAATTTAGATGGGGGGGGCACCCGATTTTAGTCTTGCCTAGGGCAGCATAAAACCAAAATACACCACTGGGGGGGGGGGGGGATTGTTCTTTTGTCCTGTCCTAGGGTAACAACATTGCTCCTCCACATATACAGTACGGTGAGTGTTGTCACCACAGGACAGGAGGTGTGTTACTGGCAGGATCACCAGTAGTGATGAGCCGAACACCCCCGGGTTCGGTTCGCACCAGAACCCGCGAACGGACCGAAAGTTCGTACGAACATTAGAACCCTATTAAATACAATGGATGCGAACGTTCGAATTCTAAAGTGCTAATTATAACAACTATTATGCATGTTATTGTCCTAAAAAGGGTTTGGGAACCCGGGTTCTGCACCAGGGGACATGTATCAATGCAAAAAGAAGTTTTAAAAACGGTCGTTTTTCGGGAGCAGTCATTTTAATGATGCATAAAGTGAAAAAAAAAAGGTCAAATATTCCTTTAAATATCGTACCTGGGGGGTGTCTAAAGTATGCCTGTGAAGTGCCACGTGTTTCCCGTGTTTAGAACTGTCCCTGCACAAAATTACATTTCTAAAGGAAAAAAAGCCATTTAAAACTGCTTGCGGCTTTAATGTAATGTCTGGTCCCGGTAATATGGATGAAAATCTTTAAGAAAAATGGCATAGCTACCCCATGACCCCCCCCCCCCACCCCAGCCCATTACCAGCCCCTTTGGGTCTTGTATGGATATTAAGGGGAACCCCGCACATAAAATAAAAAAGGCCCTATATACTCTGAACAGCCGTATACAGGCGGTGCATACAAGACAGGGACTGTAGGTTTGTTCTTATGTAGAATCTGTTTGTAATTTTGAACAGGTACATTGTTTAAGTGTAGCTCCAGCCCAAAAATCTATTTTTAAACTTTTTGGAAAACATAGGTAAGGGTTATCACCCCTGTAACATTTGTTTTGCTGTCTGTGCCCCTGTTCAGAACATTTCACCTCACTTTCCGTCCCAATGACAACTGTTTTTGAAATGTGGTGTTTTTCTTGAAACAAGGATTGCTGATAAAGCATCAGTACAGAGGAAACACCTTTCTCCCATATTAATTCTTACAGGAGAGAATTTTCCTTCCTAGGGGTAGATTTCCTCTCACTTCCTGTTGTCTTCTTGCGTTTGCAAGTAGGAGTCGTTTGTAAGTTGGATGTTTGAAAGTAGGGACCTGCCGTATATACTCTGCAGAAATAGGCCCCTTAGTTGGTGTTGGCACAACACTGTAAGCACTCACAGTTACTCTTGGTTGGTGCTGGAACGCCCTGCTGTCAACTATTATATCAGGAATTGTAATTACATATAATTGTTGAACAGTGGTAGTAAAAATTGGGCCTTTGATGGTGGTGCTGGTGCCACAACACTGTAAGCCCTGACAGTTACTCTTGGTGGGTGCAGCAATGGGCCCTGCTGTGAATTATTAGATCAAGAATTGTAATTGCATGCCCCTGTTGAACAGGGCTGAAAAATTGGGCCTTTCGTGGTGGTGGTGGTGGTGGTGGCGTTGCCACAACACTGTAAGCCCTCAGAGTTACTCTTGGTGGGTGCAGCAATGGGCCCTGCTGTGAATTATTAGATCAATAATTGTAATTACATGCCCCTGTTGAACAGGGGCTGAAAAATTGGGCCTTAGGCACTGGTGGCACAACACTGCAACCCCTCACAGATACTGTACTTGGAGCACAGCAATGAGCCCTGTTGCAAAGTATTGCTTCAAAAATTGTAATGACACGCCCCTGTTAAACAGGGGCTGAAAAATTGGGCCTTAGGCACTGGTGCCACAACACTCCAACCCCTCACAGATACTGTACTTGGAGCACAGCAATGAGCCCTATGGCAAATTATTGCTAAAAAAATTGTAATTACACGCCCCTGTAAAACAGGGGCTGAAAAATTGGGCCTTAGCCACTGGTGGCGGCACCCATAAACAAAAATGATCTTCCAAGCTATCATCATCAATCGTATCATTGAGGACTCGGAGGAGGAGGATAGCCAGTCAACATAACAGCACAGGCACTCAGCATCAGCATCAGTCTTGAAGGGATGTGACATGTTAAAATCAATTAGTCTGTTATATCAGCATCAGGTGTGTGGTAGCTGGTGGTGATCCAAGACTGGTTCATCTTGATGAAAGTCAGTCGATCAACCGAGTCGGTGGACAGGCGCACCCTGTGATCCGTGACAAATCCTCCAGCAGCACTGAATGTGCGTTCCGAAAGAACGCTGGATGCAGGACAGGCCAGTAGCTCAATTGCATACTCTCCTTGATCCGAAGAATACGAGGATCCTTCCGCAGACTTTGCAGGATCAGGGAGGCCATGCAGCGTAGGTTTGCTGAGGCATTCGCTCCGGAGTCCTCTGGGTCACTAAGGACGACATGATCCGCAGTCACCTCCTCCCAGCCACGTACAAGTCCACTGGTTTCTTGGGACTGTAAATCATCCCTAAAAGACTGCTGCTGATGATGCTGAGTGCCAGCCTCCACCTCCATGCTGACACAATCCTCCTCCTCCTCCTCCTCCTCCTCCTCCTCCTCTTCCTGTGCGATGGGTGGGACAGAAGGAACACTGTCTGGGTAAAGGGGGCCTTGAGAGGCAAGGAAGTCCTCCTCTTCCTGCCTCTGTTCTGCCTCAAGTGCCCTGTCCATTATTCCACGCAGCGTGTGCTCCAACAGGTGGACAAGAGGTACAGTGTCACTGATGCATGCACTGTCACTGCTCACCATCCTCGTGGCCTCCTCAAATGGTGCCAGGACAGTGCATGCATCCCTGATCATGCCCCACTGGCGTGGAGAAAAAAAAACAAGCTCCCCTGACCCTGTCCTGGTGCCGTAGTCGCACAGGTACTCATTGATGGCCCTCTGCTGCGTGTGCAGCTGCTGCAGCATGGCCAACGTTGAGTTCCACCTGGTGGGCATGTCACATATAAGGCGGTTCTTGGGCAGGTTCAACTCCTTTTGCAGCTCAGCCAGGCGAGCACTGGCATTATAAGATCTGCGGAAATGCACACAGACTTTCCTGGCCTGCCTCAGGACATCCTGTAAGCCCGGGTACCTGCCCAAGAAACGCTGCACCACCAGGTTAAGGACGTGAGCCACACAGGGCACATGGGTCAGTTGTCCCTGTCGAAGGGCGGAGAGGAGGTTGGTGCCATTGTCGCAAACCACCATTCCTGGCTTAAGCTGGCGTGGCGTCAACCACCTCTCGGCCTGGCCCTGCAGAGCAGACAGGACCTCTGCCCCAGTGTGGCTTCTGTCCCCCAAACACACCAGCGCAAGCACGGCATGGCATCTTTTTGCCTGCGTACTTGCGTAGCCCCGTGAACGGCTACGGAGCACCGCTGGTTCATAGGACAAACCACAGGAAGAGGCCATGGAGGAAGAAGAAGAGGAGGGGGTGGAGGAGAGAGGTGTGTCACAACCAGTAGTAGCATTTTGGAGGCGTGGCGGTGGGACAACCTCCAACACTACTGCACCTTGTCCTGCATCCTTCCCAGCTGCCAAAAGAGTGACCCAATGGGCCGTGAAAGAAAGGTAACGTCCCTGTCCATGCCTGCTGGACCATGAGTCAGCGGTAATATGCACCTTACCGCTGACCGCCCTGTCCAGCGAGGCCAAGACATTGCCTTCCACATGCCGGTAGAGAGCCGGAATAGCCTTCCGTGAGAAAAAGTGGCATTTGGGAACCTGCCACTGAGGAACCGCACATTGCACAAACTCACGGAAGGGGGCCGAGTCTACCAACTGAAAAGGCAGCAGTTGAAGCGCTAGCAATTTAGCCAAGCTAGCATTCAACCGCTGGGCATGTGGATGGCTGGGAGTGAACTTCTTTCGACGGTCCAGCAGCTGGGGCAGGGAAATTTGCCTGCTAGAATCGGACGTCGGTGTACTGCTAGCAGAGTGGCCGCAAGTACTTGGCTGTGACACACCTAATTCTACACCTTCATTCCTCTCAGTGCATGTTTCAGAGAGGACTGAAGTTATAGTGGGGTTGGAGATCCCAGCTGATGCGGTGCAAGGAGAGGTCCGCTTTGTTCTTTGGTGTGGGTCTTTGAGGTAGGCTTGCCAACGAGCTGCATGGCAGGTCAACATATGTCTGGTCAGGCATGTGGTACCCAAGCGGCTGATGTTTTGGCCACGCGATATACGCTTGAGACATATGTTGCAAACAGCAGCTGTGCGATCTGATGCACTAGCCTCAAAAAAGGCCCACACCAAGGAACTTTTTGAATGACGGGCAGAGGCTGCGCCCTGCACAGGCGGAGCTCTGCGGTGTGATTCCGTCGGTGTACTGCCCTTACGCTGGCCACCAAAGGGCATCCTGCCTCGTTGGAGATGTGCCTCCTCCTCATCCTCCTCCTCCTCCTCTCTCCTATTAGGCACCCACGTGGAGTCAGTGACCTCATCATCCCCTCCCTCCTCATCACTGGAGCCAATCTGGCAGTATGCTGCAGCTGCTGGAACATGACTGCCAGATTGGTGTCCTTCTTGAGCATCCCCTCTGTCTGCTCTCACGCTACTGCCTTCCTGTAGCTGGGTTTCATCATCAGACCCTTCGAAACGCTGGGCATCCTCCTGGAGCATGTACCCAACACTGTGCTCAAACAGTTCGGGGGACTCCTCAGGAGGAGGACATGGTGGGTCTAGGGAAGGAGTGACTGATGATGAGTCTGACATTGATACCAGGGAAGAGGACGCTTTGGCAGCTGCTTTGCCAGTACCCTGAGCCTGGGTGAGAGAGGATGAGGAGGAGGAGGAGGGCTTGGTCATCCACTCTACCAAGTCTTCGGCATGATGTGGCTCAACATGTCCAGCTGCCGAAAAGAAGGACAAGCGTGTCCCATGGCCATGTGCTGATGACAATGCACCGCGTCCACGACCAGCACTGTTGCCCCCAGACACAGAGCCTGCTTGCCCTCTTTTATTGCCTCCTGACTGTCTGCCTCTCCTTGTTTGCCTTCCAGACATTCTAATAGATGGCCTGCAGGGAGATTGGAAAAAAGCAATAAGGGCTACCTTCAGGTGTCCTTCTCTGTCCCTTTACTTAAGGATTTCTAAATATGGTTGAGGATGATTGCTTTTGCACAGAATAGCACAACGACAATTTCCCTGACTGTCCAAAAAACAAGGATTTCAAAGATGGTTGATGAGGAATGCTTTAGCACAGTATAGCACAAGGAGAATTTCCCTCACTGTCCTTCCCTGTCCCTAGAAACAAGGATTATCACAGTGAAAGAAACTGACACTCTCCCTACCTACAGTTTTCTGTCCCTAGAAAAAATGTTTTTTTTAAGCACACTATAGCACAAGGAGAATTCACTCACTGTCCTTCCCAGTCCCTAGAAACAAGGACTTGCACAGTGAAAGAAACTGACACTCTCCCTACCTACAGTTTTCTGTCCCTAGAAAAAATGTTTTTTTTAAGCACACTATAGCACAAGGAGAATTCACTCACTGTCCTTCCCAGTCCCTAGAAACAAGGACTTGCACAGTGAAAGAAACTGACACTCTCCCTACCTACAGTTTTCTGTCCCTAGAAAAAATGTTTTTTTTAAGCACACTATAGCACAAGGAGAATTCACTCACTGTCCTTCCCAGTCCCTAGAAACAAGGACTTGCACAGTGAAAGAAACTGACACTCTCCCTACCTACAGTTTTCTGTCCCTAGAAAAAATGTTTTTTTTAAGCACACTATAGCACAAGGAGAATTCACTCACTGTCCTTCCCAGTCCCTAGAAACAAGGACTTGCACAGTGAAAGAAACTGACACTCTCCCTACCTACAGTTTTCTGTCCCTAGAAAAAATGTTTTTTTTAAGCACACTATAGCACAAGGAGAATTCACTCACTGTCCTTCCCAGTCCCTAGAAACAAGGACTTGCACAGTGAAAGAAACTGACACTCTCCCTACCTACAGTTTTCTGTCCCTAGAAAAAATGTTTTTTTTAAGCACACTATAGCACAAGGAGAATTCACTCACTGTCCTTCCCAGTCCCTAGAAACAAGGACTTGCACAGTGAAAGAAACTGACACTCTCCCTACCTACAGTTTTCTGTCCCTAGAAAAAATGTTTTTTTTAAGCACACTATAGCACAAGGAGAATTCACTCACTGTCCTTCCCAGTCCCTAGAAACAAGGACTTGCACAGTGAAAGAAACTGACACTCTCCCTACCTACAGTTTTCTGTCCCTAGAAAAAATGTTTTTTTTAAGCACACTATAGCACAAGGAGAATTCACTCACTGTCCTTCCCAGTCCCTAGAAACAAGGACTTGCACAGTGAAAGAAACTGACACTCTCCCTACCTACAGTTTTCTGTCCCTAGAAAAAATGTTTTTTTTAAGCACACTATAGCACAAGGAGAATTCACTCACTGTCCTTCCCAGTCCCTAGAAACAAGGACTTGCACAGTGAAAGAAACTGACACTCTCCCTACCTACAGTTTTCTGTCCCTAGAAAAAATGTTTTTTTTAAGCACACTATAGCACAAGGAGAATTCACTCACTGTCCTTCCCAGTCCCTAGAAACAAGGACTTGCACAGTGAAAGAAACTGACACTCTCCCTACCTACAGTTTTCTGTCCCTAGAAAAAATGTTTTTTTTAAGCACACTATAGCACAAGGAGAATTCACTCACTGTCCTTCCCAGTCCCTAGAAACAAGGACTTGCACAGTGAAAGAAACTGACACTCTCCCTACCTACAGTTTTACCTACAGTTTTCTGTCCCTAGAAAAAATGTTTTTTTTAAGCACACTATAGCACAAGGAGAATTCACTCACTGTCCTTCCCAGTCCCTAGAAACAAGGACTTGCACAGTGAAAGAAACTGACACTCTCCCTACCTACAGTTTTCTGTCCCTAGAAAAAATGTTTTTTTTAAGCACACTATAGCACAAGGAGAATTCACTCACTGTCCTTCCCAGTCCCTAGAAACAAGGACTTGCACAGTGAAAGAAACTGACACTCTCCCTACCTACAGTTTTCTGTCCCTAGAAAAAATGTTTTTTTTAAGCACACTATAGCACAAGGAGAATTCACTCACTGTCCTTCCCAGTCCCTAGAAACAAGGACTTGCACAGTGAAAGAAACTGACACTCTCCCTACCTACAGTTTTCTGTCCCTAGAAAAAATGTTTTTTTTAAGCACACTATAGCACAAGGAGAATTCACTCACTGTCCTTCCCAGTCCCTAGAAACAAGGACTTGCACAGTGAAAGAAACTGACACTCTCCCTACCTACAGTTTTCTGTCCCTAGAAAAAATGTTTTTTTTAAGCACACTATAGCACAAGGAGAATTCACTCACTGTCCTTCCCAGTCCCTAGAAACAAGGACTTGCACAGTGAAAGAAACTGACACTCTCCCTACCTACAGTTTTCTGTCCCTAGAAAAAATGTTTTTTTTAAGCACACTATAGCACAAGGAGAATTCACTCACTGTCCTTCCCAGTCCCTAGAAACAAGGACTTGCACAGTGAAAGAAACTGACACTCTCCCTACCTACAGTTTTCTGTCCCTAGAAAAAATGTTTTTTTTTAAGCACACTATAGCACAAGGAGAATTCACTCACTGTCCTTCCCAGTCCCTAGAAACAAGGACTTGCACAGTGAAAGAAACTGACACTCTCCCTACCTACAGTTTTCTGTCCCTAGAAAAAATGTTTTTTTTAAGCACACTATAGCACAAGGAGAATTCACTCACTGTCCTTCCCAGTCCCTAGAAACAAGGACTTGCACAGTGAAAGAAACTGACACTCTCCCTACCTACAGTTTTCTGTCCCTAGAAAAAATGTTTTTTTTTAAGCACACTATAGCACAAGGAGAATTCACTCACTGTCCTTCCCAGTCCCTAGAAACAAGGACTTGCACAGTGAAAGAAACTGACACTTTCCCTACCTACAGTTTTCTGTCCCTAGAAAAAATGTTTTTTTTAAGCACACTATAGCACAAGGAGAATTCACTCACTGTCCTTCCCAGTCCCTAGAAACAAGGACTTGCACAGTGAAAGAAACTGACACTCTCCCTACCTACAGTTTTCTGTCCCTAGAAAAAATGTTTTTTTTAAGCACACTATAGCACAAGGAGAATTCACTCACTGTCCTTCCCAGTCCCTAGAAACAAGGACTTGCACAGTGAAAGAAACTGACACTCTCCCTACCTACAGTTTTCTGTCCCTAGAAAAAATGTTTTTTTTAAGCACACTATAGCACAAGGAGAATTCACTCACTGTCCTTCCCAGTCCCTAGAAACAAGGACTTGCACAGTGAAAGAAACTGACACTCTCCCTACCTACAGTTTTCTGTCCCTAGAAAAAATGTTTTTTTTAAGCACACTATAGCACAAGGAGAATTCACTCACTGTCCTTCCCAGTCCCTAGAAACAAGGACTTGCACAGTGAAAGAAACTGACACTCTCCCTACCTACAGTTTTCTGTCCCTAGAAAAAATGTTTTTTTTAAGCACACTATAGCACAAGGAGAATTCACTCACTGTCCTTCCCAGTCCCTAGAAACAAGGACTTGCACAGTGAAAGAAACTGACACTCTCCCTACCTACAGTTTTCTGTCCCTAGAAAAAATGTTTTTTTTAAGCACACTATAGCACAAGGAGAATTCACTCACTGTCCTTCCCAGTCCCTAGAAACAAGGACTTGCACAGTGAAAGAAACTGACACTCTCCCTACCTACAGTTTTCTGTCCCTAGAAAAAATGTTTTTTTTAAGCACACTATAGCACAAGGAGAATTCACTCACTGTCCTTCCCAGTCCCTAGAAACAAGGACTTGCACAGTGAAAGAAACTGACACTCTCCCTACCTACAGTTTTCTGTCCCTAGAAAAAATGTTTTTTTTAAGCACACTATAGCACAAGGAGAATTCACTCACTGTCCTTCCCAGTCCCTAGAAACAAGGACTTGCACAGTGAAAGAAACTGACACTCTCCCTACCTACAGTTTTCTGTCCCTAGAAAAAATGTTTTTTTTAAGCACACTATAGCACAAGGAGAATTCACTCACTGTCCTTCCCAGTCCCTAGAAACAAGGACTTGCACAGTGAAAGAAACTGACACTCTCCCTACCTACAGTTTTCTGTCCCTAGAAAAAATGTTTTTTTTAAGCACACTATAGCACAAGGAGAATTCACTCACTGTCCTTCCCAGTCCCTAGAAACAAGGACTTGCACAGTGAAAGAAACTGACACTCTCCCTACTGTGACAGCAGGAAGGTAAAGTCACCTGGTTGCATCCAGGGGGGTAGATATATTTCGCCCAGATTCAGGCTTTACGCCGACTTATACAACTAGGTGGAGAGTTGTATAAGGCTAGTGGGCTCATGGATGACTCATACCTCTAGGGAGAGTGTGGGGCGTCGTGCAGACAGAGATGAGGAGACCAGCTGAACCTTGTCAGCTCGTTTAGGCCTCTATAAGAACTCCCAGCTTCATTAGATGTTAGCTCATGCCTGGAACCAGACCTCTGTGGACTGTCTAGGGAGAGTGAACCCCTGTGCGGTGAGACAAGCCTGTGTGGCTATTTGCTTGGACATTTAAAACCAGGGACTTAGGGACTAGGACAGCACTAGGCTGATCCCAGTTGTTAGTTAGGAAACCTGTATGTTTAGTCAGAGGTCAAGTTGACCAGGATTTATTTTGTTTATGTTTCTTTTGCTTTGCTGTGTTTTGTCACTGTAAATAGAAAATAAACCCTGGTCAACTTGACCTCTGACTAAACATACAGGTTTCCTAACTAACAACTGGGATCAGCCTAGTGCTGTCCTAGTCCCTAAGTCCCTGGTTTTAAATGTCCAAGCAAATAGCCACACAGGCTTGTCTCACCGCACAGGGGTTCACTCTCCCTAGACAGTCCACACAGGTCTGGTTCCAGGCATGAGCTAACATCTAATGAAGCTGGGAGTTCTTATAGAGGCCTAAACGAGCTGACAAGGTTCAGCTGGTCTCCTCATCTCTGTCTGCACGACGCCCCACACTCTCCCTAGAGGTATGAGTCATCCATGAGCCCACTAGCCTTATACAACTCTCCACCTAGTTGTATAAGTCGGCGTAAAGCCTGAATCTGGGCAAAATATATCTACCCCCCTGGATGCAACCAGGTGACTTTACCTTCCTGCTGTCACACTACCTACAGTTTTCTGTCCCTAGAAAAAATGTTTTTTTTAAGCACACTATAGCACAAGGAGAATTCACTCACTGTCCTTCCCAGTCCCTAGAAACAAGGACTTGCACAGTGAAAGAAACTGACACTCTCCCTACCTACAGTTTTCTGTCCCTAGAAAAAATGTTTTTTTTAAGCACAATATAGCACAAGCACAAAACACACTGACACTCTCCCTACCTATCCTTCTCTTTCCCTAAACTAAAGGAATCCAGGTTAAGCAAGAAAGAAATAAAAGTCACTGTCCCTGCCTATGCTTGTCTTTCCCTGCTCCGGAACACACTACACTAGGCCGCCGTGCTGGCGGCCTTTTATAGTGTGGGGCGTGTACTAAACACCCTCAGCAATAATTGGCCACAGGCATCCTGCCTGTGGCCAATCATTGCTCTCCTCGCTGCCGGCGCTGTGATTGGCCAAGCATGCGGGGTCACAGTGCATGCTTGGCCAATCACAGCGCCTGGATGACACTGCGATGGCGTAGTGCATTGTGGGCCGTTCGCGTCACTCGAATTTGGCGCGAATGGCCCAAATCGTTCGATCTTCATCGAACGATCGAACAGCCGATGTTCGAGTCGAACGTATGTTCGACTCGAACACGAAGCTCATCCCTAATCACCAGGTGAAAATAAAAGGAAGAAAAGTCTGTAAATAGAAAACGAACGCAACTACCACATCTAAGGACTGTTGAGCTGCAATATGTTAAATTTTTCTTCTTGGGCTTAGATACACTCCAGGTAATATGGGGAAGAACCTGAACACTCCATGCAATAAGTATCCAATCAGGATGTGCAATTTGTTTCGTTCCATGTTTGTGTTTTTAACAAATCTTGACAAATTTGTTGATTCAGAAAAATACCTGAATTAACGAAAACCCATTTAACGAATTTTTCCAAATATTCGTAAATTCGAATATCTGAAAATATCGGAAATTCAGGAATTCAAAATTCGAAAATCCAAAAATTCGAAAATATGAAATAATAACTAACTAATAACAACTTAACTATTAAATGAGAGGTATTGGAATTTCCTTTCTAATTTGGCAGTTAGTGAACGTAACGAATAAGAATTTATCCGAAGTTACAAATTAACCGAAAAAAAGAATGCCGCATCTAAACAAATGGAACGTAACAAATTAATAATAATAAATAACAATAATAAAAATAATAAAAACTTTTATTATTATTTATTATTAATTCCATTTGTTTAGATATGGCATTCGTTGTTTCGGATAATTTGTAACTTCGGATAAATTTGCTACGTTCACTAACAGCCAAATTTGAAAGGAAATTCCAATACCTATCATTGAATAGTTAGTTATTATTAGTTAATTATTCTTTCGAATTTTCGGATTTTCTTTCTTATTTTCGACTTTACGAATTTACAAATTTATGAATTTACGAATTTATGAATTTTCGAGTTTACAAATTGCAATCATAACGAATGACCCGAAAAACTAAAAAAAAAACAAAAAACTAAAAAATCTATTGGCAGTGCGCATGTCTAGTCCTTGTACTACATAGTTCGATCAGGTTGTATAGTGTGTGGTCCTGTGCAGATCAGAGAACGCTCTTTTGATTGGCACATGAAGGAACCAATGTAAATACAATGTAACAATAATGTAGTCATAATATCTTTTAGATCTCATAGAGGGATTGGTGACATTTCCACGGATGATTATATCCGGATCCGGAACAAATCCCACAATAACGATATTCCCGTCCTCCGAGGATTGTACACCGGAAATTTAACACTTTCCTCACCTCTAACCTCCTCCTACCTCTGAACCGTCCAATCAGAATGGAGAAGACAACTTCTGCCAAAAGCCAGACGGCCCATCAATAAAAAGAACCCCTCCCTCCCCCCCCCCCCCCGGGAGAAGAGCTCGTGGACATGCAGCAGTTCACACACGACGAGACAAGTCTGGATTGACGTTACAGAGTAACACCTCACTTCCTCTGGGTGGCGCCATGTTAACGATTATATGAACGATCCTCGGCTCCAGGCTGCACACAGACCCCACAGAGTCTCAGATTTAAATTGAAAGCCGTTTGAACCCTCATAATTAATTTAGGGGGTGAACCAGGGTGGGGTTTTCTTTTACTGCAGCAAGGGTTAAATACTCCGCAATGCCGGCACCTTGGAGAGTCAGACCATGGACCTCCTACATAAGACAGCGGCTCGGCTCTACTGAGGTCTGACCCTCCCCCCCCACACCCATCACTGCTACAGGTACCAGGACTTTCCCTCCCTGAGCAGTGTTCAGAGCTAAAGGGGGGTAGTGGACCACCTGGAGCCCTCATAATGGGAACAGCGGGTGTACAGACCCGGGAACTCCGCACAGGGATGGTGGGAACTCCTCATAATGGGCACAGCAGGTAACTAGGGATGAGCTTCGTGTTCGAGTCGAACATACGTTCGACTCGAACATCGGCTGTTCGATCGTTCGACGAAGATCGAATGATTTGGGCCGTTCGCGCCAAATTCGAGTGACGCGAACGGCCCACAATGCACTACGCCATCGCAGTGTCATCCAGGCGCTGTGATTGGCCAAGCATGCACTGTGACCCCGCATGCTTGGCCAATCACAGCGCCGGCAGCGAGGAGAGCAATGATTGGCCACAGGCAGGATGCCTGTGGCCAATTATTGCTGAGGGTGTTTAGTACAAGCCCCACACTATAAAAGGCCGCCAGCACGGCGGCCTAGTGTAGTGTGTTCCGGAGCAGGGAAAGACAAGCATAGGCAGGGACAGTGACATTTATTTCTTTCTTGCTTAACCTGGATTCCTTTAGTTTAGGGAAAGAGAAGGATAGGTAGGGAGAGTGTCAGTGTGTTTTACTGTGCGAGTCCTTGTTTCTAGGGACAAAGAAGGAAAGTGAGGGGATTTCTCCTTGTGCTATAGTGTGCTTTAAAAAAACATTTTTTCTAGGGACAGAAAACTGTAGGTAGGGAGAGTGTCAGTTTCTTTCACTGTGCCAGTCCTTGTTTCTAGGGACAAAGAAGGAAAGTGAGGGGAATTCTCCTTGTGCTATAGTGTGCTTTAAAAAAACATTTTTTTCTAGGGACAGAAAACTGTAGGTAGGGAGAGTGTCAGTTTCTTTCACTGTGCCAGTCCTTGTTTCTAGGGACAAAGAAGGAAAGTGAGGGGAATTCTCCTTGTGCTATAGTGTGCTTTAAAAAAACATTTTTTCTAGGGACAGAAAACTGTAGGTAGGGAGAGTGTCAGTTTCTTTCACTGTGCCAGTCCTTGTTTCTAGGGACAAAGAAGGAAAGTGAGGGGAATTCTCCTTGTGCTATAGTGTGCTTTAAAAAAACATTTTTTCTAGGGACAGAAAACTGTAGGTAGGGAGAGTGTCAGTTTCTTTCACTGTGCCAGTCCTTGTTTCTAGGGACAAAGAAGGAAAGTGAGGGGAATTCTCCTTGTGCTATAGTGTGCTTTAAAAAAACATTTTTTCTAGGGACAGAAAACTGTAGGTAGGGAGAGTGTCAGTTTCTTTCACTGTGCCAGTCCTTGTTTCTAGGGACAAAGAAGGTGTCATGGATATGCATTAATGTCTGTCTGCCATCTTACCTTCCTCCTCATGTGTTCATCTAGAGACCAGACCTCCTTCACCTGGCTTCCTTTATAATCTCCTCCCAGCCTGACTCCACCCCAGGCCCTATCACTGAACACTATATTAACCTGTGCACTGCAAGCCTGCTTTGCTGATCAACGTGTTTGTTAGGCATTGTGTGTTTGGGTTCCTGCCTGCCGTGTGCTACGTCTGTCTCTCTGTTACGTTATTGGCTTGTCCCCGACCATCCCTGTCTGCTCGTGACCCTTGACCTTCGGCTCGTTCTTCGTTATCCTTGTCTGCTTGTGGCCCCTGACCTTCGGCTTGTTATTCGGTTCTCTCTATCGTGTGCTGCTGCTTCCCCTTATCCTACGGGGCGTGAGCTAGGAAACTCCAGGGGCCGCGACCTGGTCCCAGCCTGCAGCGTAACATCCTCACCACTAGAGGCCCTGGAGAAGACCAGCTGGGTCTTAGACTCCGCGCCCTGGGGAATCTTGGCTCTCGCTTCCGTTGGGATCCCGGTTGTGCTCCTCTGGTCCCGCTTTCCACAACCACCCAGTTTCCTATCCACAGAAGCCAGCCATAGGGTTCACTACCTCGCGGTGCACTCCTGTCCCCCTACGGTGTGCATCTGTCACCTGGCCACAGGTGACCCTGACAGTTTGATCAGCCATGAACCCGGCTGACATCCCGCTTCCCGCGGATGATCCATTGCAGGGCATAGTTCGCAGACTTGAGACCCAGGAATCAAATCAGACCCAGGTGATGCGATTCCTCCAGGATCTGGCTTCTCGATTCGAGCAGCTTCAGGTCTCCTTGGGAACCCCGAATCCGCAACCCCAAGTACAACCAGCGGCTGTACCTATCGCACCAGTCGCAGCCTCACACTCACTAAGATTGCCAGCTCCGTTCCGTTTCTCTGGGGACTCCAAGGCCTGCAGGGGGTTTCTCAGCCAATGCACTATTCATTTTGAGCTTCAGCCTCAAAGCTTCCTATCTGACCAGGCTAAGGTAGCCTATATCATTTCCCTCCTCTCCGGTGAAGCTTTGGCCTGGGCTGCCCCCCTGTGGGAGAGGAACGATCCGGTGGTTTCCAGTCTGTCCGAATTCTTGAAGCTCTTTCGTAATATCTTCGAAGAGCCGGCTCGGGCTTCTTCAGCGGCTAGTGCTGTCTTACGTCTTCGCCAAGAATCTAGTTCAGTGGGGCAATATGCTCTTCAGTTCCGTATCCACACAGCTGAATTGAGCTGGAATAATGAGGCCCTGGTCGCTACCTTTTTACATGGCCTCTCTGACCGAGTGAAAGACGAATTAGCGGGAAGAGCCATTCCCGTCGGTCTGGACGATGTAATTTCATTATGCAACCAGATCGACATTCGTTTTCAAGAGAGGTCCTTAGAAAAAAGACGCCAGCACTCTCTGGGTCCTAGCCAGTCTGAGCTCCCCTCCCTTCATTCCGTGGAGCATCCTCTACCTGCTGAAGAACCTATGCAGCTGGGCCGGACCAGACTAACCCCCGAAGAACGTGCTAGGCGCAGAACTCTGGGCTTGTGCCTCTATTGTGGGGGCAAGGGTCATTTTCGTGACTCCTGCTCGCTTCGTCCGGGAAACGCTCGGGTCTAATACATTTGGAAGGTGGAGTATTGGACCCAGAAACATCACCTTCTCGCCTGCTCTTGCCGGTGTCCCTTCATGTAGGCACTTCTCCTCAGTCAACCCTTGCATACCTGGATTCCGGGGCTGCCGGCAATTTCATGGATTGGAGAACTGCTTCTTCTATGAAGCTTACCCTTTCACCTCTCACTACCCCATTGGTAGTCTCGGCAATTGATGGCACTGTTCTCCCAGGGGGCCCTATTCGCTTCCAGACGCTACCCATTAGGATGTCGGTAGGGATTCTCCACCAGGAGTGGATATCCTTTCTTATTCTACCCAAGGCCTCTACCCCAGTTGTATTGGGCCTTCCTTGGCTACAGCTCCACTCTCCACATGTGGACTGGGTCTCTGGGCAGATCCTGGCCTGGGGTTCCTCATGTTTCTCGTCGTGTCTTCTCAAGGTGACCCCCAAGGAGAGTCTTCCGGTTGCTGCCACTTCTGTTTCTTCTGATCTTCCCGCCGCATACAGCGATTACCGGGATGTGTTCTGTAAAAAATCAGCTGAGGTGCTTCCTCCCCACAGGTCTTTTGACTGTGCTATTGATCTTGTCCCCGGAGCAACTCTACCCAGGGGTCGTACCTACCCTCTGTCCATCCCAGAGACCCAGGCCATGTCGGAGTATGTAGCAGAGAATCTGGAGAGAGGGTTCATCCGGAAATCCTCATCGCCTGCAGGGGCAGGGTTCTTTTTTGTTGCCAAAAAGGATGGTACCTTAAGACCCTGCATCGATTATCGGGGTTTAAATGCGGTTACTATTAAAAATCGATACCCCTTACCCTTAATATCTGAGCTATTCGATAGGTTGAAGGGTGCCTCCATTTTCACCAAGTTGGATCTCAGAGGCGCGTACAATCTCATTCGAATACGGGAGGGTGACGAATGGAAGACTGCATTTAACACTAGAGACGGGCATTACGAATATCTGGTGATGCCTTTTGGTCTGTGTAATGCTCCAGCCGTGTTTCAAAACTTTGTCAATGAAATCTTCAGAGATCTGCTGTACCAGTTTGTTGTCATCTATCTGGATGACATTCTGATCTTTTCTGAAAATCTGCTCGTCCACAGAAACCATGTCCGCACTGTACTTCAACGTCTTAGAGAGAACAATCTCTATGCCAAGCTGGAGAAATGTTCTTTTGAATGTTCTGAGGTCCTGTTTTTGGGGTGCTTTGTCTCATGTTCGGGGCTTCGTATGGACCCTGGGAAGGTCTTGGCTATCACCAACTGGCCTCTTCCTGCTAGCCTCAAGGCCACACAGCGCTTTCTTGGCTTCACTAATTATTATAGGCAGTTCATAAGGAATTACTCTTCCATTGCCGCGCCTATTATCGCTTTGACCAAGAAGGGTGTGAATGCCAGAGACTGGCCTCCCGAAGCTGTCTCTGCATTTCACAACCTGACACAGGCCTTTGTTTCTGGCCCCCTCTTGAGGAGACCAAATCCTGGGAATGCATTTTTTATTGAAGTGGACGCTTCCTCAATGGGGGTGGGAGCTGTGCTTCTTCAAATCTTTGAGAAGAGACGCCAACCATGTGCGTTCTTCTCCAAAAAAAATTCTCAGGCAGAGAGGAATTATGCCATCGGTGATCGGGAACTTCTCGCAATTAAATTGGCGTTAGAGGAGTGGCGTCATCTCTTGGAGGGTTCCCCTCACTCCATAACGATCTTTACCGATCACAAGAATTTACAGTATCTACAGAATGCTAAACGTCTGAATCCTAGACAGGCCAGGTGGAGTCTCTTCTTTGCCCGTTTTAATTTCACGCTTACCTACAAACCTGGTTCCTGCAACGGTCGGGCTGATGCGCTCTCTAGGTCATTTGACACTTTGGACGAGGAGTCCGCCCCTGAACCTGAGCCGATCATTCCCACCTCATGCATTGTTGCCCACTCTACCACCCTGAAGTCTAAAATTCCGCCGGGTAAGACCTTTGTCCCCACTGAGCTAAGAGCTAAGATCCTTCGTTGGGGACATGATTCCAAGGTGGCAGGGCATTCTGGATTCCTCCGATCCTTCCTACTCATCAGTCGTCACTACTGGTGGCCTAATCTCCGCTCAGACGTCAAAGACTACGTTAAAGCTTGTCATGTCTGTGCTCAGTCCAAATCCTCCACACAAGCTCCTGCTGGTCTCCTCATGCCCTTGCCTATTCCTAAGGAACCCTGGGCCCATATTGCCATGGATTTTATCACCGATCTCCCACTGTCTGAGAATAATACAGTCATTTGGGTGGTAATCGATCGATTCTCCAAGATGGCTCATTTTGTTCCTCTTCCTGGTCTTCCTTCTGCCCCTGCCTTGGTTCCCATTTTCATTCGAGAAATTCTCCGCCTACATGGGGTCCCTTCTCATATTGTTTCCGACAGGGGAGTCCAATTCACGTCTCGTTTTTGGAGAGCCTTTTGCAAATCCCTCAATATTGTCTTGGATTTTTCTTCTTCTTACCATCCCCAATCCAATGGACAGACTGAGAGGGTTAATCAGGAGTTAGAGGTCTTTCTTCGCACCTTTGTGTCTTCTCACCATGACGATTGGTCCTCTCTACTCCCGTGGGCAGAATTCTCCCATAACAATCATGTGAATACCAGTTCGCAGAAGACACCCTTTTTCACAGTTTATGGAAAACACCCTCAACTTCCTCTTCCTATGATCTGTTCTCCAGACATTCCAGCTTTGGCTTCGGTTCAGGAGTCTCTCAATTCCGTTTGGGGTCACGTTCATGATTCCCTCCGGGCAGCTGCTGAAAAATTCAAAGGCTTTGCCGACCGCCGCAGGCGTAAACCGCCTTCTCTTCAGCCAGGGGACAAAGTCTGGCTCTCTACCAGGAACATCAAGCTCCGAGTTCCTTCTCTGAAGTTTGCTCCACGATTCATCGGTCCATACACGGTAACTGCTAAACTGAATCCGGTTTGTTTCAAACTCCAGATTCCTAAGAGCCTTAAAATCACTAACTCCTTTCATGTTGCTCTTCTAAAGCCTTTAGTCCTCAATAAATTCTCTCGTCCTCTTCCTACCGTGGCGCCTGTCTCTGAGGATAATCAGGAGTACGAGATCAGTCAAATTCTGGACTCCCGACTCTGTAAAGGCGTTCTTCAGTACCTCGTTCATTGGAAAGGGTTTGGTCCTGAGGAGAGGTCTTGGATCACTGCATCTGAGGTCTTTGCACCTCGTCTGTTAAAGGAGTTTCATCTGAAGTTTCCCTCTAAACCTGGGCCCAGGCGGGGAAGGGGGAGGCCTCGTAAGAGGGAGGGTACTGTCATGGATATGCATTAATGTCTGTCTGCCATCTTACCTTCCTCCTCATGTGTTCATCTAGAGACCAGACCTCCTTCACCTGGCTTCCTTTATAATCTCCTCCCAGCCTGACTCCACCCCAGGCCCTATCACTGAACACTATATTAACCTGTGCACTGCAAGCCTGCTTTGCTGATCAACGTGTTTGTTAGGCATTGTGTGTTTGGGTTCCTGCCTGCCGTGTGCTACGTCTGTCTCTCTGTTACGTTATTGGCTTGTCCCCGACCATCCCTGTCTGCTCGTGACCCTTGACCTTCGGCTCGTTCTTCGTTATCCTTGTCTGCTTGTGGCCCCTGACCTTCGGCTTGTTATTCGGTTCTCTCTATCGTGTGCTGCTGCTTCCCCTTATCCTACGGGGCGTGAGCTAGGAAACTCCAGGGGCCGCGACCTGGTCCCAGCCTGCAGCGTAACATCCTCACCACTAGAGGCCCTGGAGAAGACCAGCTGGGTCTTAGACTCCGCGCCCTGGGGAATCTTGGCTCTCGCTTCCGTTGGGATCCCGGTTGTGCTCCTCTGGTCCCGCTTTCCACAACCACCCAGTTTCCTATCCACAGAAGCCAGCCATAGGGTTCACTACCTCGCGGTGCACTCCTGTCCCCCTACGGTGTGCATCTGTCACCTGGCCACAGGTGACCCTGACAGAAGGAAAGTGAGGGGAATTCTCCTTGTGCTATAGTGTGCTTTAAAAAAACATTTTTTCTAGGGACAGAAAACTGTAGGTAGGGAGAGTGTCAGTTTCTTTCACTGTGCCAGTCCTTGTTTCTAGGGACAAAGAAGGAAAGTGAGGGGAATTCTCCTTGTGCTATAGTGTGCTTTAAAAAAACATTTTTTCTAGGGACAGAAAACTGTAGGTAGGGAGAGTGTCAGTTTCTTTCACTGTGCCAGTCCTTGTTTCTAGGGACAAAGAAGGAAAGTGAGGGGAATTCTCCTTGTGCTATAGTGTGCTTTAAAAAAACATTTTTTCTAGGGACAGAAAACTGTAGGTAGGGAGAGTGTCAGTTTCTTTCACTGTGCCAGTCCTTGTTTCTAGGGACAAAGAAGGAAAGTGAGGGAAATTCTCCTTGTGCTATAGTGTGCTTTAAAAAAACATTTTTTCTAGGGACAGAAAACTCTAGGTAGGGAGAGTGTCAGTTTCTTTCACTGTGTCAGTCCTTGTTTCTAGGGACAAAGAAGGAAAGTGAGGGGAATTCTCCTTGTGCTATAGTGTGCTTTAAAAAAACATTTTTTCTAGGGACAGAAAACTCTAGGTAGGGAGAGTGTCAGTTTCTTTCACTGTGCCAGTCCTTGTTTCTAGGGACAAAGAAGGAAAGTGAGGGGAATTCTCCTTGTGCTATAGTGTGCTTTAAAAAAACATTTTTTCTAGGGACAGAAAACTCTAGGTAGGGAGAGTGTCAGTTTCTTTCACTGTGCCAGTCCTTGTTTCTAGGGACAAAGAAGGAAAGTGAGGGGAATTCTCCTTGTGCTATAGTGTGCTTTAAAAAAACATTTTTTCTAGGGACAGAAAACTGTAGGTAGGGAGAGTGTCAGTTTCTTTCACTGTGCCAGTCCTTGTTTCTAGGGACAAAGAAGGAAAGTGAGGGGAATTCTCCTTGTGCTATAGTGTGCTTTAAAAAAACATTTTTTCTAGGGACAGAAAACTCTAGGTAGGGAGAGTGTCAGTTTCTTTCACTGTGCCAGTCCTTGTTTCTAGGGACAAAGAAGGAAAGTGAGGGGAATTCTCCTTGTGCTATAGTGTGCTTTAAAAAAACATTTTTTTCTAGGGACAGAAAACTGTAGGTAGGGAGAGTGTCAGTTTCTTTCACTGTGCCAGTCCTTGTTTCTAGGGACAAAGAAGGAAAGTGAGGGGAATTCTCCTTGTGCTATAGTGTGCTTTAAAAAAACATTTTTTCTAGGGACAGAAAACTCTAGGTAGGGAGAGTGTCAGTTTCTTTCACTGTGCCAGTCCTTGTTTCTAGGGACAAAGAAGGAAAGTGAGGGGAATTCTCCTTGTGCTATAGTGTGCTTTAAAAAAACATTTTTTTCTAGGGACAGAAAACTGTAGGTAGGGAGAGTGTCAGTTTCTTTCACTGTGCCAGTCCTTGTTTCTAGGGACAAAGAAGGAAAGTGAGGGGAATTCTCCTTGTGCTATAGTGTGCTTTAAAAAAAAATTTTTCTAGGGACAGAAAACTCTAGGTAGGGAGAGTGTCAGTTTCTTTCACTGTGCCAGTCCTTGTTTCTAGGGACAAAGAAGGAAAGTGAGGGGAATTCTCCTTGTGCTATAGTGTGCTTTAAAAAAACATTTTTTCTAGGGACAGAAAACTGTAGGTAGGGAGAGTGTCAGTTTCTTTCACTGTGCCAGTCCTTGTTTCTAGGGACAAAGAAGGAAAGTGAGGGGAATTCTCCTTGTGCTATAGTGTGCTTTAAAAAAAACATTTTTTCTAGGGACAGAAAACTGTAGGTAGGGAGAGTGTCAGTTTCTTTCACTGTGCCAGTCCTTGTTTCTAGGGACAAAGAAGGAAAGTGAGGGGAATTCTCCTTGTGCTATAGTGTGCTTTAAAAAAACATTTTTTCTAGGGACAGAAAACTGTAGGTAGGGAGAGTGTCAGTTTCTTTCACTGTGCCAGTCCTTGTTTCTAGGGACAAAGAAGGAAAGTGAGGGGAATTCTCCTTGTGCTATAGTGTGCTTTAAAAAAACATTTTTTCTAGGGACAGAAAACTGTAGGTAGGGAGAGTGTCAGTTTCTTTCACTGTGCCAGTCCTTGTTTCTAGGGACAAAGAAGGAAAGTGAGGGGAATTCTCCTTGTGCTATAGTGTGCTTTAAAAAAACATTTTTTCTAGGGACAGAAAACTGTAGGTAGGGAGAGTGTCAGTTTCTTTCACTGTGCCAGTCCTTGTTTCTAGGGACAAAGAAGGAAAGTGAGGGGAATTCTCCTTGTGCTATAGTGTGCTTTAAAAAAACATTTTTTCTAGGGACAGAAAACTGTAGGTAGGGAGAGTGTCAGTTTCTTTCACTGTGACAGTCCTTGTTTCTAGGGACAAAGAAGGAAAGTGAGGGGAATTCTCCTTGTGCTATAGTGTGCTTTAAAAAAAACATTTTTTCTAGGGACAGAAAACTGTAGGTAGGGAGAGTGTCAGTTTCTTTCACTGTGCCAGTCCTTGTTTCTAGGGACAAAGAAGGAAAGTGAGGGGAATTCTCCTTGTGCTATAGTGTGCCAAAGCATTCCTCATCAACCATCTTTGAAATCCTTGTTTTTTGGACAGTCAGGGAAATTGTCGTTGTGCTATTCTGTGCAAAAGCAATAATCCTCAACCATATTTAGAAATCCTTAAGTAAAGGGACAGAGAAGGACACCTGAAGGTAGCCCTTATTGCTTTTTTCCCATCTCCCTGCAGGCCATCTATTAGAATGTCTGGAAGGCAAGCATGGAGAGGCAGACAGTCAGGAGGCAATAAAAAAGGGCAAGCAGGCTCTGTGTCTGGGGGCAACAGTGCTGGTCGTGGACGCGGTGCATTGTCATCAGCACATGGCCATGGGACACGCTTGTCCTTCTTTTCGGCAGCTGGACATGTTGAGCCACATAATGCCGAAGACTTGGTAGAGTGGATGACCAAGCCCTCCTCCTCCTCCTCATCCTCTCTCACCCAGGCTCAGGGTACTGGCAAAGCAGCTGCCAAAGCGTCCTCTTCCCTGGTATCAATGTCAGACTCGTCATCAGTCACTCCTTCCCTAGACCCACCATGTCCTCCTCCTGAGGAGTCCCCCGAACTGTTTGAGCACAGTGTTGGGTACATGCTCCAGGAGGATGCCCAGCGTTTCGAAGGGTCTGATGATGAAACCCAGCTACAGGAAGGCAGTAGCGTGAGAGCAGACAGAGGGGATGCTCAAGAAGGACACCAATCTGGCAGTCATGTTCCAGCAGCTGCAGCATACTGCCAGATTGGCTCCAGTGATGAGGAGGGAGGGGATGATGAGGTCACTGACTCCACGTGGGTGCCTAATAGGAGAGAGGAGGAGGAGGAGGATGAGGAGGAGGCACATCTCCAACGAGGCAGGATGCCCTTTGGTGGCCAGCGTAAGGGCAGTACACCGACGGAATCACACCGCAGAGCTCCGCCTGTGCAGGGCGCAGCCTCTGCCCGTCATTCAAAAAGTTCTTTGGTGTGGGCCTTTTTTGAGGCTAGTGCATCAGATCGCACAGCTGCTGTTTGCAACATATGTCTCAAGCGTATATCGCGTGGCCAAAACATCAGCCGCTTGGGTACCACATGCCTGACCAGACATATGTTGACCTGCCATGCAGCTCGTTGGCAAGCCTACCTCAAAGACCCACACCAAAGAACAAAGCGGACCTCTCCTTGCACCGCATCAGCTGGGATCTCCAACCCCACTATAACTTCAGTCCTCTCTGAAACATGCACTGAGAGGAATGAAGGTGTAGAATTAGGTGTGTCACAGCCAAGTACTTGCGGCCACTCTGCTAGCAGTACACCGACGTCCGATTCTAGCAGGCAAATTTCCCTGCCCCAGCTGCTGGACCGTCGAAAGAAGTTCACTCCCAGCCATCCACATGCCCAGCGGTTGAATGCTAGCTTGGCTAAATTGCTAGCGCTTCAACTGCTGCCTTTTCAGTTGGTAGACTCGGCCCCCTTCCGTGAGTTTGTGCAATGTGCGGTTCCTCAGTGGCAGGTTCCCAAACGCCACTTTTTCTCACTGAAGGCTATTCCGGCTCTCTACCGGCATGTGGAAGGCAATGTCTTGGCCTCGCTGGACAGGGCGGTCAGCGGTAAGGTGCATATTACCGCTGACTCATGGTCCAGCAGGCATGGACAGGGACGTTACCTTTCTTTCACGGCCCATTGAGTCACTCTTTTGGCAGCTGGGAAGGATGCAGGACAAGGTGCAGTAGTGTTGGAGGTTGTTCCACCGCCACGCCTCCAAAATGCTACTACTGGTTGTGACACACCTCTCTCCTCCACCCCCTCCTCTTCTTCTTCCTCCATGGCCTCTTCCTGTGGTTTGTCCTATGAACCAGCGGTGCTCCGTAGCCGTTCACGGGGCTACGCAAGTACGCAGGCAAAAAGATGCCATGCCGTGCTTGCGCTGGTGTGTTTGGGGGACAGAAGCCACACTGGGGCAGAGGTCCTGTCTGCTCTGCAGGGCCAGGCCGAGAGGTGGTTGACGCCACGCCAGCTTAAGCCAGGAATGGTGGTTTGCGACAATGGCACCAACCTCCTCTCCGCCCTCCGACAGGGACAACTGACCCATGTGCCCTGTGTGGCTCACGTCCTTAACCTGGTGGTGCAGCGGTTCTTGGGCAGGTACCCGGGCTTACAGGATGTCCTGAGGCAGGCCAGGAAAGTCTGTGTGCATTTCCGCAGATCTTATAATGCCAGTGCTCGCCTGGCTGAGCTGCAAAAGGAGTTGAACCTGCCCAAGAACCGCCTTATATGTGACATGCCCACCAGGTGGAACTCAACGTTGGCCATGCTGCAGCGGCTGCACACGCAGCAGAGGGCCATCAATGAGTACCTGCGCGACTACGGCACCAGGACAGGGTCAGGGGAGCTTGGTTTTTTTTCTCCACGCCAGTGGGGCATGATCAGGGATGCATGCACTGTCCTGGCACCATTTGAGGAGGCCACGAGGATGGTGAGCAGTGACAGTGCATGCATCAGTGACACTGTACCTCTTGTCCACCTGTTGGAGCACACGCTGCGTGGAATAATGGACAGGGCACTTGAGGCAGAACAGAGGCAGGAAGAGGAGGACTTCCTTGCCTCTCAAGGCCCCCTTTACCCAGACAGTGTTCCTTCTGTCCCACCCATCGCACAGGAAGAGGAAGAGGAGGAGGAGGAGGAGGAGGAGGAGGATTGTGTCAGCATGGAGGTGGAGGCTGGCACTCAGCATCATCAGCAGCAGTCTTTTAGGGATGATTTACAGTCCCAAGAAACCAGTGGACTTGTACGTGGCTGGGAGGAGGTGGCTGCAGATCATGTCATCCTTAGTGACCCAGAGGACTCCGGAGCGAATGCCTCAGCAAACCTACGCTGCATGGCCTCCCTGATCCTGCAAAGTCTGCGGAAGGATCCTCGTATTCTTCGGATCAAGGAGAGGGACCATTACTGGCTGGCCACTCTCCTTGATCCACGGTACAAGGGTAAGGTTGCGGACCTTATGTTACCTTCGCAGAGGGAGCAGAGGATGAGACAACTCCGGGAGGCCTTGCAGAAAGGTCTGTGCAACGCGTTCCCAGAGACTGGGAGGTTACAAACTCCTGGTCCTGGACAACGAGTTGCTGAGGCTTCGGCCAGTCAAAGAAGGAGCGGTGGGGAAGGTGGCCGTCTGACCGATGCGTTCAGACAATTCTTTAGTCCGCAGCCCCAAAGTATGATCGGTTCCAGCAACCATCGCCAGCGTCTGATAAACATGGTGCAGGAATATCTAGGGGCAAGGTCAGACTTGGACACCTTCCCCACCGAAAATCCTCTGGCTTACTGGGTCTTGAGGATGGATCACTGACCAGAGCTTGCACAGTATGCAATTGAGCTACTGGCCTGTCCTGCATCCAGCGTTCTTTCGGAACGCACATTCAGTGCTGCTGGAGGATTTGTCACGGATCACAGGGTGCGCCTGTCCACCGACTCGGTTGATCGACTGACTTTCATCAAGATGAACCAGTCTTGGATCACCACCAGCTACCACACACCTGATGCTGATATAACAGACTAATTGATTTTAACATGTCACATCCCTTCAAGACTGATGCTGATGCTGAGTGCCTGTGCTGTTATGTTGACTGGCTATCCTCCTCCTCCGAGTCCTCAATGATACGATTGATGATGATAGCTTGGAAGATCATTTTTGTTTATGGGTGCCGCCACCAGTGGCTAAGGCCCAATTTTTCAGCCCCTGTTTTACAGGGGCGTGTAATTACAATTTTTTTAGCAATAATTTGCCATAGGGCTCATTGCTGTGCTCCAAGTACAGTATCTGTGAGGGGTTGGAGTGTTGTGGCACCAGTGCCTAAGGCCCAATTTTTCAGCCCCTGTTTAACAGGGGCGTGTCATTACAATTTTTGAAGCAATACTTTGCAACAGGGCTCATTGCTGTGCTCCAAGTAACGTATCTGTGAGGGGTTGTAGTGTTGTGCCACCAGTGCCTAAGGCCCAATTTTTCAGCCCCTGTTCAACAGGGGCATGCAATTACAATTCTTGATCTAATAATTCACACCAGGGCCCATTGCTGCACCCACCAAGAGTAACTCTGAGGGCTTACAGTGTTGTGGCAACGCCACCACCACCACCACCACCACGAAAGGCCCAATTTTTCAGCCCCTGTTCAAAAGGGGCATGTAATTACAATTCTTGATCTAATAATTCACAGCAGGGCCCATTCCTGCACCCACCAAGAGTAACTCTGAGGGCTTACAGTGTTGTGGCAACACCACCACCACCACCACCACCACGAAAGGCCCAATTTTTCAGCCCCTGTTCAACAGGGGCATGCAATTACAATTCTTGATCTAATAATTCACAGCAGGGCCCATTGCTGCACCCACCAAGAGTAACTGTCAGGGCTTACAGTGTTGTGGCACCAGCACCACCATCAAAGGCCCAATTTTTACTACCACTGTTCAACAATTATATGTAATTAAAATTCCTGATATAATAGTTGACAGCAGGGCGTTCCAGCACCAACCAAGAGTAACTGTGAGTGCTTACAGTGTTGTGCCAACACCAACAACTAAGGGGCCTATTTCTGCAGAGTATATACGGCAGGTCCCTACTTTCAAACATCCAACTTACAAACGACTCCTACTTGCAAACGCAAGAAGACAACAGGAAGTGAAAGGAAATCTACCACTAGGAAGGAAAATTCTCTCCTGTAAGAATAAATATGGGAGAAAGGTGTCTCCTCTGTACTGATGCTTTATCAGCAATCCTTGTTTCAAGAAAAACACCACATTTCAAAAACAGTTGTCATTGGGACGGAAAGTGAGGTGAAATGTTCTGAACAGGGGCACAGACAGCAAAACAAATGTTACAGGGGTGATAACCCTTACCTATGTTTTCCAAAAAGTTTAAAAATAGATTTTTGGGCTGGAGCTACACTTCAACAATGTACCTGTTCAAAATTACAAACACATTCTACATAAGAACAAACCTACAGTCCCTGTCTTGTATGCACCGCCTGTATACGGCTGTTCAGAGTATATAGGGCCTTTTTTATTTTATGTGCGGGGTTCCCCTTAATATCCATACAAGACCCAAAGGGGCTGGTAATGGGCTGGGGTAGGGGGGGGGGGTCATGGGGTAGCTATGCCATTTTTATTAAAGATTTTCATCCATATTACCGGGACCAGACATTACATTAAAGCCGCAAGAAGTTTTAAATGGCTTTTTTTTCCTTTAGAAGTGTCATTTTGTGCAGGGACAGTTCTAAACACGGGAAACACGTGGCACTTCACAGGCATACTTTAGACACCCCCCAGGTACGATATTTAAAGGAATATTTGACTTTTTTTTTTTCACTTTATGCATCATTAAAATGACTGCTCCCGAAAAACGACCGTTTTTAAAACTTCTTTTTGCATTGATACATGTCCCCTGGTGCACAACCCGGGTTCCCAAACCCTATTTATGACAATAACATGCATAATAGTTGTTATAATTAGCACTTTAGAATTCGAACGTTCGCATCCATTGTATTTAATAGGGTTCTAATGTTCGTACGAACTTTCGGTCCGTTCGCGGGTTCTGGTGCGAACCGAACCCGGGGGTGTTCGGCTCATCACTACAGGTAACCAGACCCGGGAACTCCGCACAGGGATGGTGGGAACTCCTCATAATGGGCACAGCAGGTAACCAGACCCGGGAACTCAGCACAGGGATGGTGGGAACCTTTCATAATGGGCACAGCAGGTGTACAGACCCGGTAACTCAGCACAGGGATGGTGGGAACTCCTCATAATGGGCACAGCGGGTAACCAGACCTGGGAACTCCGCACAGGGATGGTGGGAACTCCTCATATTGGGCACAGCAGGTAACCAGACCCGGGAACTCAGAACAGGGATGGTGGGAACTCCTCATAATGGGCACAGCAGGTAACCAGACCCGGGAACTCAGAACAGGGATGGTGGGAACCTCTCATAATGGGCACAGAGGGTGTACAGACCCGGTAACTCAGCACAGGGATGGTGGGAACTCCTCATAATGGGCACAGCGGGTAACCAGACCTGGGAACTCCGCACAGGGATGGTGGGAACTCCTCATATTGGGCACAGCAGGTAACCAGACCCGGGGACTCAGCACAGGGATGGTGGGAACCCTTCATAATGGGCACAGCGGGTGTACAGACCCAGGAACTCAGAACAGGGATGGTGGGAACCACTCATAATGGGCACAGTGGGTGTACAGACCCGGGAACTCAGCACAGGGATGGTGGGAACCCTTCATAATGGGCACAGCAGGTGTACAGACCCGGGAACTCAGCACAGGGATGGTGGGAACCTCTCATAATAGGCACAGAGGGTGTACAGACACGGGAACTCAGCACAGGGATGGTGAGAACCCCTCATAATGGGCACAGCGGGTGTACAGACCCAGGAACTCACCCCAGGGATGGTGGGAACCCCTCATAACGGGCACATCAGGTGTACAGACCCGGGAACTCAGCACAGGGATGGTAGGAACTCCTCATAATGGGCACAGCGGGTAATCAGACCCGGGGACTCAGCATAGGGATGGTGGGAACTCCTAATAATGGGCACAGCGGGTGTACAGACCCGGGAACTCAGCACAGGGATGGTGAGAACCCCTCATAATGGGCACAGCGGGTGTACAGACCCGGGAACTCAGCACAGGGATGGTGAGAACCCCTCATAATGGGCACAGCGGGTGTACAGACCCGGGAACTCAGCACAGGGATGGTGGGAACCCCTCATAATGGACACAGCAGGTGTACAGACCCGGGAACTCAGCACAGGGATGGTGGGAACCCCTCATAACGGGCACAGCAGATGTACAGACCCGGGAACTCGGCACAGGGATGGTAGGAACTCCTCATAATGGGCACAGCGGGTAACCAGACCCGGGGACTCAGCATAGGGGTGGTGGGAACTCCTAATAATGGGCACAGCGGGTGTACAGACCCGAGAACTCAGCACAGGGATGGTGGGAACCCCTCATAACGGGCACAGTGGTAGTACAGACCCGGGAACTCGGCAAAGGGATGGTGGAAACCCCTCATAATGGACACAGCAGCTCAGATCTCACCAAAAGAGTACCCTGAGAAATAACAGAGACTTTAGACTGGTCTGCATACAGATTGTATATTGTAAAGTTTCTATATAGTTTTGGTATATCTAGACAAGCAGTCCTTAAGCAGTCCTTAAGATGGGTCAGATCCCGCCCCCAACCCCTGGCCATCCAATCACGATGTCCCTGTCGCTTGTCCATTTCATCTGATGTCCCTCTGATCTTCAGTCCTATCTCCCGATGTTCCGGGCTCCTTCGCTTTCCAGTCTTCATTCTTCTTTTATGGCGCTCAGAATTTGTTGTTCTCTGAAGTCTGGGGACGGTACAGATAAAGGAAATAAATAACGTCACGTTGGACCTGTAGGGACCGGAGCATTAAATATAGGAGGGTGAGCGCTCATTAATTGGGCCCCTGGTGGACCGTTCGGAGCCCAGTTGCGGTGAGTTATGTTCTCATTAAACTCGTACTTGTCCCGGGATGGAAGTCTTCCCCCAGAAAACATTTCTCCCCATTAAAATTTATGGCAAAAATCCTCGGCATTGTGCGCCCGACACACTGCCAGCCGCGGTCACCTCTCCACCGTGTAGAGACGGATGTCACACGAGGGGGGAGAGTAGTTTATTCCCCGGACAGCGAATGATCCGGAATGTTCTCTGGAATCGTCTCCGTCGGTTTTCAGATCCTTATTGTCTCTGTGCCTTCAATTCTTCTGGATTATAAATTGTTTCAGAAGATGCTAAAATGAATATTTTATTGGAGACTTTCTTTATATCTAAATTCAGTCAGTGACTTACCAATACAATCCAGTAAATACTGCAGCTGTGCTAAAATCAGAAACTCCGCTCAGTCCGATTTCTCTGTAATCTCCTGGAATGTGTGTGACGGATGCACTGGATCTCAGCAGTGAGCCATAACTGGACAAAAGCAAGCAAGTTCACATGGGGCACAAAGGTTCTGGTGAGGTTCCTTTGTCAGGACACCATCCAGAGCAGAGGTGAGTGTTGCCCAATATGCAGGCTAGGAACTTCTGCCAGTATCCTGCGTGGGCACACTTGTTTACACAAAGACACGTACAGGCATGTTGTGTGGATATCTGCATGTACAGGCACACCTTTGAGCATTCAATTCCAGAACTGGGACCACCAAACGCCCTATTCTAAGGAAGGAAAAAGAGAAGTGGCAGATGGTTGGCAGGTGACCTTCAGCTAGTCCGTGATCCATGCTCCCGTGTATACTGATCTTGTGTTTATCCTGATTTTCTGGCTTGCCCCTGGATTTCTCCGATCTCTGATTCCTGGTTGTGACCTTAGCTCAGTTAAGGACTTTGTTTCTACTGATCAATCATATATGCATAGGCGTGCGCACAGCACTGCCAGCTTCCCTCCTCTCCCGTCAGCTGTTACTGTGGGATTTTTTTAGGATAAGTGGGGGAAGGGGCCAGTAAAAATGTAATTTACTGGCCCCTTTCCCTTTCTGAACGAACACCATGAGTGATTGGTAGTGTGTGTTCGAGCTTTGGGGTGCACACCCTAATGCCATAGGCTGCGCACACCTATGCATATATGACTCTAGCTTTTGGCTCCTGAACACTTCATTATCTTGGCGCCAGGCCTCGACTCTCTCATTTACATCCTATGGACCACCCCTTTACGACTTTGGCTTGGCTCCAGGCCTCAACTCTCTCATCTATATCCTACTGACCACCCCTCTACGACCTTGGCTCCAGGCCTCGACTCTCTCATCTACATCCTACTGACTACCCCTCTACAACCTTGGCTCCAGGCCTTGACTCTCTCATCTACATCCTACTGACCACCCTTCTACGACCTTGGCTTGGCTCCAGGCCTCAACTCTCTCATCTACATCCTACTGACCAACCCTCTACGACCTTGGCTTGGCTCCAGGTCTCGACCCTCTCATCTATATCCTACTGACCACCCCTCTACAACCTTGGCTTGGCTCCAGGCCTCAACTCTCTCATCTACATCCTACTAACCAACCCTCTACGACCTTGGCTTGGCTCCAGGCCTCGACTCTCTCATCTACATCCTACTGACCAACCGTCTACGACCTTGGCTTGGCTCCAGGCCTCGACTCTCTCATCTACATCCTACTGACCACCCCTCTATGACCTTGGCTTGGCTCCAGGCCTCGACCTTCTCATTTACAGCCTACTGACCACCCCTCTACAACCTTGGCTTGGCTCCAGGCCTTGACTCTCTCATCTACATCCTACTGACCTCCCCTCTACGACCCTGGCTTGGCTCCAGGCCTCAACTCTCTCATCTACATCCTACTGACCAACCCTCTACAACCTTGGCTTGGCTCCAGGCCTCGACTCTCTCATCTACATCCTACTTACCACCCCTCTACGACCTTGGCCTGGCTCCAGGCCTCAACTATCTCATCTACATCCTACTGACCAACCCTCTACGACCTTGGCTTGGCTCCAGGCCTCGACCCTCTCATCTATATCCTACTGACCACCCCTCTACAACCTTGGTGTAACGGCACCCCAAGTATGAAAGGGGTTAACGCCGTTTAGGATATTCCCTCTCTGAAAAACACACATCCACTGCCGATCCTCCACAGTCAGGTGACCGCTTCCCATAGGATTAATCCTTCCAAACATACAAGACAAACGCTCTGTGTTGAAGTTCCAAAAACAGGGAATTAATTTATTACAAGCACATGGTGACACATTTCTCTTCAAAACCCTTCCCTCCCATCCTTGGGGAACAGGGCGGGTTAAACTGTCCAATGACAATGGTCATACAGGTCAGGTGTATTCAAACTTCTCTTTCAGTAAACAGTCTTAGCAGGAGGGGTGATCCCCCCCCTCACAGAAAGACACTTAAACATCCCATAATAGGCAGCCAGACGGTCTACCAGCTCCAATCCACATCATCACAGTAGCAGACTTAATTACCACAAGCCACAATAGACAATAGAATGCAACCACACCCCATCACAGCAAATATTACACAACAGCCAACACCCAATATACACACAATATATACGATGTATATACAGCATTGAATCTGATTAGCACAGATCATAGTGGGGTTCTCATTCACCCTGTGCCCAAAGTGACCCCTGTCACACATCTCCCCTTTCGGCAGGAGACTAACACAGGAGGAGACCCCAGACGGGTTGATTCCGAAGTTAGTCCATAGTTCCATACCTCTAATACCTGGACAACCCATCAGCATGGCCATTTTGCTTACCGGGTCAGTAGCTGATGGTGACGTTGTAAGGTTGCAGGGCGAATAATGGAATTCAGTTCTGGAACAGTCACTTGCTTTGCTCTCTCAATGGCTCCCAAAACTTGTTGCTGCTGCTCTTGGGAGAGGTAAGGCAAAACCTGGGCGCAAATCCCATTTAACCTTTTGACAATTTCAGCCTGTTTGTGCATTTCAATTTTCAAGCCATGGGACATCTCATAATACATGACGTAGTGTCGTTGCATCTCCGATTTCTCCCTGGCCAACTTGTCACATTCCAATTCTAGACTGTGATATTTTGCCTGATCTAAGGTACATGTCGGGGAAGATAGTCTTACCCAGTTCTCAGCCGCAAGCGGGCCGGTTCCAGCAGCATGGGTCTGGGCACAGGTCGTCACTGGGTTGGCTTCAGCGGGGCCCATCGGGGCGTAAGCAGAAACGAGCGGGACCAAATCATTCCCCAGTAGTACATCCGCTGGCAAATCCTTCATCACCCCCACATTCACGTGTCCCGAACCAACCCCCCAATCCAGGTGAACACAGGCAATGGGTAGCCGGAAGATGGTACCTCCCGCTACTCTTACGGCTACAGTGTCTCAGGTGTGTTGACTCTCTGGGATGAGGTTCTTCTGTAGTAGGGTCATGGTAGCGCCACTATCACGTAGGCCATTGGCTATCGTTCCATTAACCCGGACAGTCTGCCTGTGTTGTTGCCTGTTGTCCCGGTTAGCTGCTTGTATTGGATCGGCCTCGTGCAGGATGCCCCAATGTTCTTCCTCCTCAACGCAGTGGGCCGCAGGCATGGATGTGTGGGGGTTCCCCCTTGCTGGCTGTCTCCACGATAGGGACTGCCTGGCTGGATTCAATGGACAGTCTGGCTTTTTGTGCCCTAGCTGTTTACACCCAAAACACCTGATGGGTTGTGAGTAGTCCTGGGAGTTGAACCTGGGCTGCTGAAGATAAGTGGTCGCTGGAGGTGGTGCTGAAGTTGGGTTAGAGGCTGGTAAACTGGGCCGAGATAGTGGATAGCGCTCGCTTTCACCTGACCTTCGAGAGTCCAGATATTCATCGGCCAAAGTAGCCGCTTGCTGTACAGTCCGTGGTCGCTTATCTCGCACCCAATCCCGTAGTACCGGAGGGGTGTGGTTAAAGAACTGTTCTAAGAGTACTAGCTGGGTAATGTCCTCTATGGTATGAGCGCGGCTTCCCTGGAATAGTGATGAGCCGAACACCCCCGGGTTCGGTTCGCACCAGAACCCGCGAACGGACCGAAAGTTCGTACGAACATTAGAACCCTATTAAATACAATGGATGCGAACGTTCGAATTCTAAAGTGCTAATTATAACAACTATTATGCATGTTATTGTCCTAAAAAGGGTTTGGGAACCCGGGTTCTGCACCAGGGGACATGTATCAATGCAAAAAGAAGTTTTAAAAACGGTCGTTTTTCGGGAGCAGTCATTTTAATGATGCATAAAGTGAAAAAAAAAAGTCAAATATTCCTTTAAATATCGTACCTGGGGGGTGTCTAAAGTATGCCTGTGAAGTGCCACGTGTTTCCCGTGTTTAGAACTGTCCCTGCACAAAATGACACTTCTAAAGGAAAAAAAAGCCATTTAAAACTTCTTGCGGCTTTAATGTAATGTCTGGTCCCGGTAATATGGATGAAAATCTTTAAGAAAAATGGCATAGCTACCCCATGACCCCCCCCCTACCCCAGCCCATTACCAGCCCCTTTGGGTCTTGTATGGATATTAAGGGAAACCCCGCACATAAAATAAAAAAGGCCCTATATACTCTGAACAGCCGTATACAGGCGGTGCATACAAGACAGGGACTGTAGGTTTGTTCTTATGTAGAATGTGTTTGTAATTTTGAACAGGTACATTGTTGAACTGTAGCTCCAGCCCAAAAATCTATTTTTAAACTTTTTGGGAAACATAGGTAAGGGTTATCACCCCTGTAACATTTGTTTTGCTGTCTGTGCCCCTGTTCAGAACATTTCACCTCACTTTCCGTCCCAATGACAACTGTTTTTGAAATGTGGTGTTTTTCTTGAAACAAGGATTGCTGATAAAGCATTAGTACAGAGGAGACACCTTTCTCCCATATTTATTCTTACAGGAGAGAATTTTCCTTCCTAGGGGTAGATTTCCTCTCACTTCCTGTTGTCTTCTTTTGTTTGCAAGTAGGAGTCGTTTGTAAGTTGGATGTTTGAAAGTAGGGACCTGCCGTATATACTCTGCAGAAATAGGCCCCTTAGTTGTTGGTGTTGGCACAACACTGTAAGCACTCACAGTTACTCTTGGTTGGTGCTGGAACGCCCTGCTGTCAACTATTATATCAGGAATTTTAATTACATATAATTGTTGAACAGTGGTAGTAAAAATTGGGGCTTTGATGGTGGTGCTGGTGCCACAACACTGTAAGCCCTGACAGTTACTCTTGGTGGGTGCAGCAATGGGCCCTGCTGTGAATTATTAGATCAAGAATTGTAATTGCATGCCCCTGTTGAACAGGGGCTGAAAAATTGGGCTTTTCGTGGTGGTGGTGGTGGTGGTGGTGTTGCCACAACACTGTAAGCCCTCAGAGTTACTCTTGGTGGGTGCAGGAATGGGCCCTGCTGTGAATTATTAGATCAAGAATTGTAATTACATGCCCCTTTTGAACAGTGGCTGAAAAATTGGGCCTTTCGTGGTGGTGGTGGTGGTGGCGTTGCCACAACACTGTAAGCCCTCAGACTTACTCTTGGTGGGTGCAGGAATGGGCCCTGCTGTGAATTATTACATCAAGAATTGTAATTGCATGCCCCTGTTGAACAGGGGCTGAAAAATTGGGCCTTAGGCACTGGTGGCACAACACTACAACCCCTCACAGATACTGTACTTGGAGCACAGCAATGAGCCCTGTTGCAAAGTATTGCTTCAAAAATTGTAATGACACGCCCCTGTTAAACAGGGGCTGAAAAATTGGGCCTTAGGCACTGGTGGCACAACACTACAACCCCTCACAGATACTGTACTTGGAGCACAGCAATGAGCCCTATGGCAAATTATTGCTAAAAAAATTGTAAGTACACGCCCCTGTAAAACAGGGGCTGAAAAATTGGGCCTTAGCCACTGGTGGCGGCACCCATAAACAAAAATGATCTTCCAAGCTATCATCATCAATCGTATCATTGAGGACTCGGAGGAGGAGGATAGCCAGTCAACATAACAGCACAGGCACTCAGCATCAGCATCAGTCTTGAAGGGACGTGACATGTTAAAATCAATTAGTCTGTTATATCAGCATCAGGTGTGTGGTAGCTGGTGGTGATCCAAGACTGGTTCATCTTGATGAAAGTCAGTCGATCAACCGAGTCGGTGGACAGGCGCACCCTGTGATCCGTGACAAATCCTCCAGCAGCACTGAATGTGCGTTCCGAAAGAACGCTGGATGCAGGACAGGCCAGTAGCTCAATTGCATACTGTGCAAGCTCTGGCCAGTGATCCATCCTCAAGACCCAGTAAGCCAGAGGATTTTCGGTGGGGAAGGTGTCCAAGTCTGACCTTGCCCCTAGATATTCCTGCACCATGTTTATCAGACGCTGGCGATGGTTGCTGGAACCGATCATACTTTGGGGCTGCGGACTAAAGAATTGTCTGAACGCATCGGTCAGACGGCCACCTTCCCCACCGCTCCTTCTTTGACTGGCCGAAGCCTCAGCAACTCGTTGTCCTGGACCAGGAGTTTGTAACCTCCCAGTCTCTGGGAACGCGTTGCACAGACCTTTCTGCAAGGCCTCCCGGAGTTCTCTCATCCTCTGCTCCCTCTGCGACGGTAACATAAGGTCCGCAACCTTACCCTTGTACCGTGGATCAAGGAGAGTGGCCAGCCAGTAATGGTCCCTCTCCTTGATCCGAAGAATACGAGGATCCTTCCGCAGACTTTGCAGGATCAGGGAGGCCATGCAGCGTAGGTTTGCTGAGGCATTCGCTCCGGAGTCCTCTGGGTCACTAAGGACGACATGATCCGCAGTCACCTCCTCCCAGCCACGTACAAGTCCACTGGTTTCTTGGGACTGTAAATCATCCCTAAAAGACTGCTGCTGATGATGCTGAGTGCCAGCCTCCACCTCCATGCTGACACAATCCTCCTCCTCCTCCTCCTCCTCCTCCTCTTCCTCTTCCTGTGCGATGGGTGGGACAGAAGGAACACTGTCTGGGTAAAGGGGGCCTTGAGAGGCAAGGAAGTCCTCCTCTTCCTGCCTCTGTTCTGCCTCAAGTGCCCTGTCCATTATTCCACGCAGCGTGTGCTCCAACAGGTGGACAAGAGGTACAGTGTCACTGATGCATGCACTGTCACTGCTCACCATCCTCGTGGCCTCCTCAAATGGTGCCAGGACAGTGCATGCATCCCTGATCATGCCCCACTGGCGTGGAGAAAAAAAAACAAGCTCCCCTGACCCTGTCCTGGTGCCGTAGTCGCACAGGTACTCATTGATGGCCCTCTGCTGCGTGTGCAGCCGCTGCAGCATGGCCAACGTTGAGTTCCACCTGGTGGGCATGTCACATATAAGGCGGTTCTTGGGCAGGTTCAACTCCTTTTGCAGCTCAGCCAGGCGAGCACTGGCATTATAAGATCTGCGGAAATGCACACAGACTTTCCTGGCCTGCCTCAGGACATCCTGTAAGCCCGGGTACCTGCCCAAGAACCGCTGCCCCACCAGGTTAAGGACGTGAGCCACACAGGGCACATGGGTCAGTTGTCCCTGTCGGAGGGCGGAGAGGAGGTTGGTGCCATTGTCGCAAACCACCATTCCTGGCTTAAGCTGGCGTGGCGTCAACCACCTCTCGGCCTGGCCCTGCAGAGCAGACAGGACCTCTGCCCCAGTGTGGCTTCTGTCCCCCAAACACACCAGCGCAAGCACGGCATGGCATCTTTTTGCCTGCGTACTTGCGTAGCCCCGTGAACGGCTACGGAGCACCGCTGGTTCATAGGACAAACCACAGGAAGAGGCCATGGAGGAAGAAGAAGAGGAGGGGGTGGAGGAGAGAGGTGTGTCACAACCAGTAGTAGCATTTTGGAGGCGTGGCGGTGGGACAACCTCCAACACTACTGCACCTTGTCCTGCATCCTTCCCAGCTGCCAAAAGAGTGACCCAATGGGCCGTGAAAGAAAGGTAACGTCCCTGTCCATGCCTGCTGGACCATGAGTCAGCGGTAATATGCACCTTACCGCTGACCGCCCTGTCCAGCGAGGCCAAGACATTGCCTTCCACATGCCGGTAGAGAGCCGGAATAGCCTTCCGTGAGAAAAAGTGGCGTTTGGGAACCTGCCACTGAGGAACCGCACATTGCACAAACTCATGGAAGGGGGCCGAGTCTACCAACTGAAAAGGCAGCAGTTGAAGCGCTAGCAATTTAGCCAAGCTAGCATTCAACCGCTGGGCATGTGGATGGCTGGGAGTGAACTTCTTTCGACGGTCCAGCAGCTGGGGCAGGGGAATTTGCCTGCTAGAATCGGACGCCGGTGTACTGCTAGCAGAGTGGCCGCAAGTACTTGGCTGTGACACACCTAATTCTACACCTTCATTCCTCTCAGTGCATGTTTCAGAGAGGACTGAAGTTATAGTGGGGTTGGAGATCCCAGCTGATGCGGTGCAAGGAGAGGTCCGCTTTGTTCTTTGGTGTGGGTCTTTGAGGTAGGCTTGCCAACGAGCTGCATGGCAGGTCAACATATGTCTGGTCAGGCATGTGGTACCCAAGCGGCTGATGTTTTGGCCACGCGATATACGCTTGAGACATATGTTGCAAACAGCAGCTGTGCAATCTGATGCACTAGCCTCAAAAAAGGCCCACACCAAGGAACTTTTTGAATGACGGGCAGAGGCAGCGCCCTGCACAGGCGGAGCTCTGCGGTGTGATTCCGTCGGTGTACTGCCCTTACGCTGGCCACCAAAGGGCATCCTGTCTCGTTGGAGATGTGCCTCCTCCTCATCCTCCTCCTCCTCTCTCCTATTAGGCACCCACGTGGAGTCAGTGACCTCATCATCCCCTCCCTCCTCATCACTGGAGCCAATCTGGCAGTATGCTGCAGCTGCTGGAACATGACTGCCAGATTGGTGTCCTTCTTGAGCATCCCCTCTGTCTGCTCTCACCCTACTGCCTTCCTGTAGCTGGGTTTCATCATCAGCCCCTTCGAAACGCTGGGCATCCTCCTGGAGCATGTACCCAACACTGTGCTCAAACAGTTCGGGGGACTCCTCAGGAGGAGGACATGGTGGGTCTAGGGAAGGAGTGACTGATGATGAGTCTGACATTGATACCAGGGAAGAGGACGCTTTGGCAGCTGCTTTGCCAGTACCCTGAGCCTGGGTGAGAGAGGATGAGGAGGAGGAGGAGGGCTTGGTCATCCACTCTACCAAGTCTTCGGCATGATGTGGCTCAACATGTCCAGCTGCCGAAAAGAAAGACAAGCGTGTCCCATGGCCATGTGCTGATGACAATGCACCGCGTCCACGACCAGCACTGTTGCCCCCAGACACAGAGCCTGCTTGCCCTCTTTTATTGCCTCCTGACTGTCTGCCTCTCCTTGTTTGCCTTCCAGACATTCTAATAGATGGCCTGCAGGGAGATGGGAAAAAAGCAATAAGGGCTACCTTCAGGTGTCCTTCTCTGTCCCTTGAAACAAGGACTTGCACAGTGAAAGAAACTGACACTCTCCCTACCTACAGTTTTCTGTCCCTAGAAAAAATGTTTTTTTTAAGCACAATATAGCACAAGGAGAATTCACTCACTGTCCTTCCAGGTCCCTAGAAACAAGGACTTGCACAGTGAAAGAAACTGACACTCTCCCTACCTACAGTTTTCTGTCCCTAGAAAAAATGTTTTTTTTAAGCACAATATAGCACAAGGAGAATTCACTCACTGTCCTTCCAGGTCCCTAGAAACAAGGACTTGCACAGTGAAAGAAACTGACACTCTCCCTACCTACAGTTTTCTGTCCCTAGAAAAAATGTTTTTTTTAAGCACAATATAGCACAAGGAGAATTCACTCACTGTCCTTCCAGGTCCCTAGAAACAAGGACTTGCACAGTGAAAGAAACTGACACTCTCCCTACCTACAGTTTTCTGTCCCTAGAAAAAATGTTTTTTTTAAGCACAATATAGCACAAGGAGAATTCACTCACTGTCCTTCCAGGTCCCTGGAAACAAGGACTTGCACAGTGAAAGAAACTGACACTCTCCCTACCTACAGTTTTCTGTCCCTAGAAAAAATGTTTTTTTTAAGCACAATATAGCACAAGGAGAATTCACTCACTGTCCTTCCAGGTCCCTAGAAACAAGGACTTGCACAGTGAAAGAAACTGACACTCTCCCTACCTACAGTTTTCTGTCCCTAGAAAAAATGTTTTTTTTAAGCACACTATAGCACAAGGAGAATTCACTCACTGTCCTTCCCAGTCCCTAGAAACAAGGACTTGCACAGTGAAAGAAACTGACACTCTCCCTACCTACAGTTTTCTGTCCCTAGAAAAAATGTTTTTTTTAAGCACACTATAGCACAAGGAGAATTCACTCACTGTCCTTCCCAGTCCCTAGAAACAAGGACTTGCACAGTGAAAGAAACTGACACTCTCCCTACCAACAGTTTTCTGTCCCTAGAAAAAATGTTTTTTTTTAAGCACAATATAGCACAAGGAGAATTCACTCACTGTCCTTCCAGGTCCCTGGAAACAAGGACTTGCACAGTGAAAGAAACTGACACTCTCCCTACCTACAGTTTTCTGTCCCTAGAAAAAATGTTTTTTTTAAGCACACTATAGCACAAGGAGAATTCACTCACTGTCCTTCCCAGTCCCTAGAAACAAGGACTTGCACAGTGAAAGAAACTGACACTCTCCCTACCTACAGTTTTCTGTCCCTAGAAAAAATGTTTTTTTTAAGCACACTATAGCACAAGGAGAATTCACTCACTGTCCTTCCCAGTCCCTAGAAACAAGGACTTGCACAGTGAAAGAAACTGACACTCTCCCTACCTACAGTTTTCTGTCCCTAGAAAAAATGTTTTTTTTAAGCACACTATAGCACAAGGAGAATTCACTCACTGTCCTTCCAGGTCCCTGGAAACAAGGACTTGCACAGTGAAAGAAACTGACACTCTCCCTACCTACAGTTTTCTGTCCCTAGAAAAAATGTTTTTTTTTAAGCACACTATAGCACAAGGAGAATTCACTCACTGTCCTTCCCAGTCCCTAGAAACAAGGACTTGCACAGTGAAAGAAACTGACACTCTCCCTACCTACAGTTTTCTGTCCCTAGAAAAAATGTTTTTTTTAAGCACACTATAGCACAAGGAGAATTCACTCACTGTCCTTCCCAGTCCCTAGAAACAAGGACTTGCACAGTGAAAGAAACTGACACTCTCCCTACCTACAGTTTTCTGTCCCTAGAAAAAATGTTTTTTTTAAGCACACTATAGCACAAGGAGAATTCACTCACTGTCCTTCCAGGTCCCTGGAAACAAGGACTTGCACAGTGAAAGAAACTGACACTCTCCCTACCTAGAGTTTTCTGTCCCTAGAAAAAATGTTTTTTTTAAGCACAATATAGCACAAGGAGAATTCACTCACTGTCCTTCCAGGTCCCTGGAAACAAGGACTTGCACAGTGAAAGAAACTGACACTCTCCCTACCTAGAGTTTTCTGTCCCTAGAAAAAATGTTTTTTTTAAGCACAATATAGCACAAGGAGAATTCACTCACTGTCCTTCCAGGTCCCTGGAAACAAGGACTTGCACAGTGAAAGAAACTGACACTCTCCCTACCTAGAGTTTTCTGTCCCTAGAAAAAATGTTTTTTTTAAGCACACTATAGCACAAGGAGCATTCACTCACTGTCCTTCCAGGTCCCTGGAAACAAGGACTTGCACAGTGAAAGAAACTGACACTCTCCCTACCTACAGTTTTCTGTCCCTAGAAAAAATGTTTTTTTTAAGCACAATATAGCACAAGGAGAATTCACTCACTGTCCTTCCAGGTCCCTAGAAACAAGGACTTGCACAGTGAAAGAAACTGACACTCTCCCTACCTACAGTTTTCTGTCCCTAGAAAAAATGTTTTTTTTAAGCACACTATAGCACAAGGAGAATTCACTCACTGTCCTTCCCAGTCCCTAGAAACAAGGACTGGCACAGTGAAAGAAACTGACACTCTCCCTACCTACAGTTTTCTGTCCCTAGAAAAAATGTTTTTTTTAAGCACACTATAGCACAAGGAGAATTCACTCACTGTCCTTCCCAGTCCCTAGAAACAAGGACTTGCACAGTGAAAGAAACTGACACTCTCCCTACCTACAGTTTTCTGTCCCTAGAAAAAATGTTTTTTTTAAGCACAATATAGCACAAGGAGAATTCACTCACTGTCCTTCCAGGTCCCTAGAAACAAGGACTTGCACAGTGAAAGAAACTGACACTCTCCCTACCTACAGTTTTCTGTCCCTAGAAAAAATGTTTTTTTTAAGCACAATATAGCACAAGGAGAATTCACTCACTGTCCTTCCAGGTCCCTAGAAACAAGGACTTGCACAGTGAAAGAAACTGACACTCTCCCTACCTACAGTTTTCTGTCCCTAGAAAAAATGTTTTTTTTAAGCACACTATAGCACAAGGAGAATTCACTCACTGTCCTTCCCAGTCCCCAGAAACAAGGACTTGCACAGTGAAAGAAACTGACACTCTCCCTACCTACAGTTTTCTGTCCCTAGAAAAAATGTTTTTTTTAAGCACACTATAGCACAAGGAGAATTCACTCACTGTCCTTCCAGGTCCCTGGAAACAAGGACTTGCACAGTGAAAGAAACTGACACTCTCCCTACCTACAGTTTTCTGTCCCTAGAAAAATGTTTTTTTTAAGCACACTATAGCACAAGGAGAATTCACTCACTGTCCTTCCCAGTCCCTAGAAACAAGGACTTGCACAGTGAAAGAAACTGACACTCTCCCTACCTACAGTTTTCTGTCCCTAGAAAAAATGTTTTTTTTAAGCACACTATAGCACAAGGAGAATTCACTCACTGTCCTTCCCAGTCCCTAGAAACAAGGACTTGCACAGTGAAAGAAACTGACACTCTCCCTACCTACAGTTTTCTGTCCCTAGAAAAAATGTTTTTTTTAAGCACACTATAGCACAAGGAGAATTCACTCACTGTCCTTCCAGGTCCCTGGAAACAAGGACTTGCACAGTGAAAGAAACTGACACTCTCCCTACCTAGAGTTTTCTGTCCCTAGAAAAAATGTTTTTTTTAAGCACAATATAGCACAAGGAGAATTCACTCACTGTCCTTCCAGGTCCCTGGAAACAAGGACTTGCACAGTGAAAGAAACTGACACTCTCCCTACCTAGAGTTTTCTGTCCCTAGAAAAAATGTTTTTTTTAAGCACAATATAGCACAAGGAGAATTCACTCACTGTCCTTCCAGGTCCCTGGAAACAAGGACTTGCACAGTGAAAGAAACTGACACTCTCCCTACCTAGAGTTTTCTGCCCCTAGAAAAAATGTTTTTTTTAAGCACACTATAGCACAAGGAGCATTCACTCACTGTCCTTCCAGGTCCCTGGAAACAAGGACTTGCACAGTGAAAGAAACTGACACTCTCCCTACCTACAGTTTTCTGTCCCTAGAAAAAATGTTTTTTTTAAGCACAATATAGCACAAGGAGAATTCACTCACTGTCCTTCCAGGTCCCTAGAAACAAGGACTTGCACAGTGAAAGAAACTGACACTCTCCCTACCTACAGTTTTCTGTCCCTAGAAAAAATGTTTTTTTTAAGCACACTATAGCACAAGGAGAATTCACTCACTGTCCTTCCCAGTCCCTAGAAACAAGGACTGGCACAGTGAAAGAAACTGACACTCTCCCTACCTACAGTTTTCTGTCCCTAGAAAAAATGTTTTTTTTAAGCACACTATAGCACAAGGAGAATTCACTCACTGTCCTTCCCAGTCCCTAGAAACAAGGACTTGCACAGTGAAAGAAACTGACACTCTCCCTACCTACAGTTTTCTGTCCCTAGAAAAAATGTTTTTTTTAAGCACAATATAGCACAAGGAGAATTCACTCACTGTCCTTCCAGGTCCCTAGAAACAAGGACTTGCACAGTGAAAGAAACTGACACTCTCCCTACCTACAGTTTTCTGTCCCTAGAAAAAATGTTTTTTTTAAGCACAATATAGCACAAGGAGAATTCACTCACTGTCCTTCCAGGTCCCTAGAAACAAGGACTTGCACAGTGAAAGAAACTGACACTCTCCCTACCTACAGTTTTCTGTCCCTAGAAAAAATGTTTTTTTTAAGCACAATATAGCACAAGGAGAATTCACTCACTGTCCTTCCAGGTCCCTAGAAACAAGGACTTGCACAGTGAAAGAAACTGACACTCTCCCTACCTACAGTTTTCTGTCCCTAGAAAAAATGTTTTTTTTAAGCACAATATAGCACAAGGAGAATTCACTCACTGTCCTTCCAGGTCCCTAGAAACAAGGACTTGCACAGTGAAAGAAACTGACACTCTCCCTACCTACAGTTTTCTGTCCCTAGAAAAAATGTTTTTTTTAAGCACAATATAGCACAAGGAGAATTCACTCACTGTCCTTCCAGGTCCCTGGAAACAAGGACTTGCACAGTGAAAGAAACTGACACTCTCCCTACCTACAGTTTTCTGTCCCTAGAAAAAATGTTTTTTTTAAGCACAATATAGCACAAGGAGAATTCACTCACTGTCCTTCCAGGTCCCTAGAAACAAGGACTTGCACAGTGAAAGAAACTGACACTCTCCCTACCTACAGTTTTCTGTCCCTAGAAAAAATGTTTTTTTTAAGCACACTATAGCACAAGGAGAATTCACTCACTGTCCTTCCCAGTCCCTAGAAACAAGGACTTGCACAGTGAAAGAAACTGACACTCTCCCTACCTACAGTTTTCTGTCCCTAGAAAAAATGTTTTTTTTAAGCACAATATAGCACAAGGAGAATTCACTCACTGTCCTTCCAGGTCCCTGGAAACAAGGACTTGCACAGTGAAAGAAACTGACACTCTCCCTACCTACAGTTTTCTGTCCCTAGAAAAAATGTTTTTTTTAAGCACACTATAGCACAAGGAGAATTCACTCACTGTCCTTCCCAGTCCCTAGAAACAAGGACTTGCACAGTGAAAGAAACTGACACTCTCCCTACCTACAGTTTTCTGTCCCTAGAAAAAATGTTTTTTTTAAGCACAATATAGCACAAGGAGAATTCACTCACTGTCCTTCCAGGTCCCTGGAAACAAGGACTTGCACAGTGAAAGAAACTGACACTCTCCCTACCTACAGTTTTCTGTCCCTAGAAAAAATGTTTTTTTTAAGCACACTATAGCACAAGGAGAATTCACTCACTGTCCTTCCCAGTCCCTAGAAACAAGGACTTGCACAGTGAAAGAAACTGACACTCTCCCTACCTACAGTTTTCTGTCCCTAGAAAAAATGTTTTTTTTAAGCACACTATAGCACAAGGAGAATTCACTCACTGTCCTTCCAGGTCCCTGGAAACAAGGACTTGCACAGTGAAAGAAACTGACACTCTCCCTATCTACAGTTTTCTGTCCCTAGAAAAAATGTTTTTTTTAAGCACACTATAGCACAAGGAGAATTCACTCACTGTCCTTCCCAGTCCCTAGAAACAAGGACTTGCACAGTGAAAGAAACTGACACTCTCCCTACCTACAGTTTTCTGTCCCTAGAAAAAATGTTTTTTTTAAGCACACTATAGCACAAGGAGAATTCACTCACTGTCCTTCCCAGTCCCTAGAAACAAGGACTTGCACAGTGAAAGAAACTGACACTCTCCCTACCTACAGTTTTCTGTCCCTAGAAAAAATGTTTTTTTTAAGCACACTATAGCACAAGGAGAATTCACTCACTGTCCTTCCAGGTCCCTGGAAACAAGGACTTGCACAGTGAAAGAAACTGACACTCTCCCTACCTAGAGTTTTCTGTCCCTAGAAAAAATGTTTTTTTTAAGCACACTATAGCACAAGGAGCATTCACTCACTGTCCTTCCAGGTCCCTGGAAACAAGGACTTGCACAGTGAAAGAAACTGACACTCTCCCTACCTACAGTTTTCTGTCCCTAGAAAAAATGTTTTTTTTTAAGCACACTATAGTACAAGGAGAATTCACTCACTGTCCTTCCAGGTCCCTGGAAACAAGGACTTGCACAGTGAAAGAAACTGACACTCTCCCTACCTAGAGTTTTCTGTCCCTAGAAAAAATGTTTTTTTTAAGCACACTATAGCACAAGGAGCATTCACTCACTGTCCTTCCAGGTCCCTGGAAACAAGGACTTGCACAGTGAAAGAAACTGACACTCTCCCTACCTACAGTTTTCTGTCCCTAGAAAAAATGTTTTTTTTAAGCACACTATAGTACAAGGAGAATTCACTCACTGTCCTTCCCAGTCCCTAGAAACAAGGACTTGCACAGTGAAAGAAACTGACACTCTCCCTACCTACAGTTTTCTGTCCCTAGAAAAAATGTTTTTTTTAAGCACACTATAGCACAAGGAGAATTCACTCACTGTCCTTCCAGGTCCCTGGAAACAAGGACTTGCACAGTGAAAGAAACTGACACTCTCCCTACCTAGAGTTTTCTGTCCCTAGAAAAAATGTTTTTTTTAAGCACACTATAGCACAAGGAGCATTCACTCACTGTCCTTCCAGCTCCCTGGAAACAAGGACTTGCACAGTGAAAGAAACTGACACTCTCCCTACCTACAGTTTTCTGTCCCTAGAAAAAATGTTTTTTTAAGCACACTATAGTACAAGGAGAATTCACTCACTGTCCTTCCAGGTCCCTGGAAACAAGGACTTGCACAGTGAAAGAAACTGACACTCTCCCTACCTAGAGTTTTCTGTCCCTAGAAAAAATGTTTTTTTTAAGCACAATATAGCACAAGGAGAATTCACTCACTGTCCTTCCAGGTCCCTGGAAACAAGGACTTGCACAGTGAAAGAAACTGACACTCTCCCTACCTAGAGTTTTCTGTCCCTAGAAAAAATGTTTTTTTTAAGCACACTATAGCACAAGGAGCATTCACTCACTGTCCTTCCAGGTCCCTGGAAACAAGGACTTGCACAGTGAAAGAAACTGACACTCTCCCTACCTACAGTTTTCTGTCCCTAGAAAAAATGTTTTTTTTAAGCACAATATAGCACAAGGAGAATTCACTCACTGTCCTTCCAGGTCCCTAGAAACAAGGACTTGCACAGTGAAAGAAACTGACACTCTCCCTACCTACAGTTTTCTGTCCCTAGAAAAAATGTTTTTTTTAAGCACACTATAGCACAAGGAGAATTCACTCACTGTCCTTCCCAGTCCCTAGAAACAAGGACTGGCACAGTGAAAGAAACTGACACTCTCCCTACCTACAGTTTTCTGTCCCTAGAAAAAATGTTTTTTTTAAGCACACTATAGCACAAGGAGAATTCACTCACTGTCCTTCCCAGTCCCTAGAAACAAGGACTTGCACAGTGAAAGAAACTGACACTCTCCCTACCTACAGTTTTCTGTCCCTAGAAAAAATGTTTTTTTTAAGCACAATATAGCACAAGGAGAATTCACTCACTGTCCTTCCAGGTCCCTGGAAACAAGGACTTGCACAGTGAAAGAAACTGACACTCTCCCTACCTACAGTTTTCTGTCCCTAGAAAAAATGTTTTTTTTAAGCACACTATAGCACAAGGAGAATTCACTCACTGTCCTTCCAGGTCCCTGGAAACAAGGACTTGCACAGTGAAAGAAACTGACACTCTCCCTACCTAGAGTTTTCTGTCCCTAGAAAAAATGTTTTTTTTAAGCACACTATAGCACAAGGAGCATTCACTCACTGTCCTTCCAGGTCCCTGGAAACAAGGACTTGCACAGTGAAAGAAACTGACACTCTCCCTACCTACAGTTTTCTGTCCCTAGAAAAAATGTTTTTTTTAAGCACAATATAGCACAAGGAGAATTCACTCACTGTCCTTCCAGGTCCCTGGAAACAAGGACTTGCACAGTGAAAGAAACTGACACTCTCCCTACCTACAGTTTTCTGTCCCTAGAAAAAATGTTTTTTTTAAGCACAATATAGCACAAGGAGAATTCACTCACTGTCCTTCCAGGTCCCTGGAAACAAGGACTTGCACAGTGAAAGAAACTGACACTCTCCCTACCTACAGTTTTCTGTCCCTAGAAAAAATGTTTTTTTTAAGCACAATATAGCACAAGGAGAATTCACTCACTGTCCTTCCAGGTCCCTGGAAACAAGGACTTGCACAGTGAAAGAAACTGACACTCTCCCTACCTACAGTTTTCTGTCCCTAGAAAAAATGTTTTTTTTAAGCACAATATAGCACAAGGAGAATTCACTCACTGTCCTTCCAGGTCCCTAGAAACAAGGACTTGCACAGTGAAAGAAACTGACACTCTCCCTACCTACAGTTTTCTGTCCCTAGAAAAAATGTTTTTTTTAAGCACAATATAGCACAAGGAGAATTCACTCACTGTCCTTCCAGGTCCCTGGAAACAATGACTTGCACAGTGAAAGAAACTGACACTCTCCCTACCTACAGTTTTCTGTCCCTAGAAAAAATGTTTTTTTTAAGCACAATATAGCACAAGGAGAATTCACTCACTGTCCTTCCAGGTCCCTGGAAACAAGGACTTGCACAGTGAAAGAAACTGACACTCTCCCTACCTACAGTTTTCTGTCCCTAGAAAAAATGTTTTTTTTAAGCACACTATAGCACAAGCACAAAACACACTGACACTCTCCCTACCTATCCTTCTCTTTCCCTAAACTAAAGGAATCCAGGTTAAGCAAGAAAGAAATAAAAGTCACTGTCCCTGCCTATGCTGCTCTATCCCTGCTCCGGAACACACTACACTAGGCCGCCGTGCCTCACAACCAATGACCCCTTCTCATGGGTCTACATCCAGCACTTCACAACCAATGACTCCTTATCATGAGTCTCTATCCAACACCTCACAACCAATGACTCCTCCTGGGTCTACAGCCACTGCCTCACAACCAATGACTCCTTCTCCTGGGTCTACATCCAGCGGCTCACAACCAATGACTCCTTGTCATGGGTCTACATCCACCACCTCACAACCAATGACTCCTGCTCCTGAATTTACATCCACCGCCTCATAACCAATGACTAATTCTGGGTCTACATCTACTGTCTCACAATGAATCCTTCTCCTGGGTCTACATCCACCGCCTCACAGCCAATGACTCCTTCTCCTGGGTCTGCATCCACCACCTCACAACCAATGACCCCTTCTCATGGGTCTACATCCACCACCTCACAACCAATGACTCATTCTCCTGGGTATACATCCACTGCCTCACAACCAATGACTATTCTCCTGGGTCTGCTTCCCCCACCTCACAAACAATGACCCATTCTCATGGGTCTGCATCCACCACCTCACAACCAATGACTCCTTGTCATGGGACTACATCCACCTCCTCAAAGCCAATGACTCTTTCTCCTGGGTCTGCATCCACCACCTCACAACCAATGACCCCTTCTCATGCTTCTACATCCAGCGTCTCACAACTTATGACTCATTGTCATGGGACTACATCCACCTCCTCACAACCAATGACTCCTTCTCCTGAGTCTACATCCACCGCCTCACAACCAATGACCCTTTCTCATGGGTCTGCATCCACCACCTCACAACCAATGACCCCTTTACATGGGTCTACATCCAGCGTCTCACAACCTATGACTCCTTGTCATGGGACTACCCCCTCCTCACAACCAATGACTCCTTCTCCTGGGTCTACATCCACTGCCTCACAACTAATGACCCTTTCTCATTGGTCTGCATCCACCTCCTCACAACCAATGACTCCTTCTCCTGGGTCTACATCCAACGCCTCACAACCAAAGACCCTTTCTCATGGGTCTGCATCCACCACCTCACAACCAATGAACCCTTCTCATGGGTCTACATCCAGTGCCTCACAATCAATGATTCCTTGTCATGGGTCTATGTCCACCACCTCACTCCTTTTTACAGGTTTGCATCCACCACCTTACCTGATCTTTTCTCAATAATCCCTAATACAAAATGGTCTCTTCTTTGTCAATCTCAGAAGATCAGGAAGTGTACAAATATATCCCACATCTTATTTATTTGTTCCCAAGTGGAATTATCCTTATAAATGTATATATAACATATTATGGGTTTGGGAGCCGAATGGACATGAAATGGTTGGCGTCCTACTCTGCTCTTCGCCGCATCCTGCTGTACACATGTACTTCATCATCAGTGGAAAAATCCTCAATACCAGCCAATCAGCTGAGGAATTTCACACGTTGTCCCATCCGTATGTAGCTGGGAAGTAAGCGTTCCTCTTTGCGTGATTCATTTCCTCCCTGGCTGATCCTACGCCAGCTCCGTGTCTTCGCCACTTGTGACCTCACATCATGATCCAATTTCGCCAACATCTCAGGCCTGAGAATCTTACATACTTTGCATATTTCCTTCCATCATTCGCCTTCGCTGCCATGATGGGGCTGAACACGCCCTGCCGTATGCGGCGCACACGTGCAGACGGTCTATTTTCAGAACAGATTCACCAAAACTTTCACTGGCAGACGACAGAAAATAAAATGAGACTTGTAAGCCTATCAACATTTCAGATGGTTGGAAAATTCTTCTCCAGATGAAAGGGCAGAGGAATGTCAGCGCCCTTTGTGTCTGTTTCCCGAATCCTGCGACTTGTCGGCAGAGCCAAGCGTGGTGCACCAAGGGAGCCAATGGCATCTTTTTCCTGTGCGCTAAGCAGTCTGTGATAATACAGATCCATAAATGGGTCCTCTGCTTGAATGCTTACTAATTGTAAGCTGCAGACAAACATTTGTGCCACCATATTAGCACTACCACTTTAAATGCTTAAAAAATTTATAAAAAATTAGTGTAGCCAAGTCCTGGGCCTCTCCAGGCCTAATAGTTACCTCCAGAGTCAGGGACAGCTGACATCCTTCTATGCAAAGTGGATTACAAGGATTTTGGGTGCAATGCTAGGTAGATTAATGGGGGCCAGACACTTCTTGAATGCAAAGAGAGAGAGTGTCATTTAGATTGAGCAGGCAGGCAGACAGGTTATTCAGGTAGCTGCAGTGTATTTAATATATATATATATATATATATATATATATATATATATATATATATATATAGTCAGTTTCGTATATATACCGTATATATCCACTGCATCCAGTGTAGCTAGATTTAACTGCAGGCCATTCCTGGTGTACTTTTTCTAATATACTTGAGGCAGGCAGTTTATTCAGTGAGCTGCAGTGCATTTAATATATATGTACTGTCTTGTACATATATATATCCACTACATCCAGTCTTGCCAAGCCTATATCTGACTGCAGGCCATTCCTGGTGTACTTTTTCTAAGATACTTCAGGCGGTGTACACAGTACACAGTACCGTGCAGCCCTAATGCAGTTGCTACCTACTTTTCTGGTGGTGTACACAGTACACATCACAGTGTAGTGTGGTTTTGGTAAACAAAATTTACAGCATGCCTGGAAGGCCACCAAGGAGAGGCAGACGCTCAAAGGCCACTAAAAGAGGGCAAGCAGGCTCTGTGTCTACAATCAACAGTGCTGTTCGTGGACACGGTGCATTCTCAGCACGTGGCCGTGGGGCAAGCTTGTCCTTTTTTTCTGCAGCTGGCCGTGTTATTGAGCCACAACATGCAGAAGAGTTGGTGAAATGGATAACAAAGAGTAGTTTGCCTGCCAATGCAGCTGCCAAAGAGGCCTATTCCATCGGCTCCATGTCAACAGTCACTACTTCCCTAGCCCCACCATCATGCACGGAGGAGTCCCCCGAACTATTCGACCACAGTGTCGGGTACATGCTGCAGGAAGATGCGCAGCGTTTTGAAGGCTCTGATGATGGTACCCAGGTTGAGGAAGGGAGTAACGTGAGCCTGGAGAGAGGGGGTGCCCAAGAAGGACAAGAAACTGGCAGGCATGTTCCCCCAGCTGCAGCATACTGCCAAGTTTGCTCCAGTGACGAGGAGGGAGGGGATGATGAGGTCACTGACTCTACTTGGGTGCCTGATAGAAGAGAGGAGGACGAGGAGGAGGAGAAGGCACATCTCCAACGAGGCAGGATGCCCTCCAGGGGGCAGCTTAAGGGCAGCCACCCTATTGCATCACACCGCAGAGCTAAGCAGGTGCAGGGCGCTGCTGACTCCCTGCATATTTTGAAAAGTTCTTTGGTGTGGGCCTTTTTTGACACATGTGCAGCAGATCGCACTGTTTGCAACATATGTCTGAAGGTAATCAAGTGTGGCCAAAACAGCAGCCGCTTGGGCACCACATGCTTAACCAGACATATGACGACTTCTCATGCAGTCCGTTGGCACAGGGCCGGCCCGACCATGGGACCCAATGGGACCATGGTTCCAGGCGGCATTTTAAGAGGGGCGGCAACTAACAACAATTTGTCAGGAGTATTACCGAACTCGCAAGGCCAGCACTCCCGCTAGGTGGCCGGCTAGGGCGCACTGCTGCCTAGCCTAGCCGGGAGGATGCAGGCTGGCCCGGATGGATTAATATGTGAGTGTGGCATGTCAGTCCGCAGGGCCCGGCGGCATAGTGCTACCTCTGTGTGTCCTGATTCTGTGCATTGCTGCTGACCGTGCAGTGTGCAGGCATCATGGTCCGCCCAGCCAGAGCTGTCTGTGTCTGCCAATTGGATAGGAGGTGACACCACCGCCCACCAATGCCCATCACGAATACATTTAGGCTGCTTCCTGGCTGGCACTGTGTACCCAGGACAGGTGCCTTGACAGCCAATGAGGTGCTGAGCGTGGGCGCGGTGCACTGCCCACATCGTGACTTCGTTCCCTCCTCCAGTCCAGTCCCACCCACAACGGAGCAGAGGATCCCACACAGTGCCATGGCTGGCTGTCCCACACGGTCTTCACTGTTTAGTGGAGGCTCAGGCTGGAGCTGAGAAGAAGGTACAGTTTCAGACTTCAGACAGCCTGATGTGTAACAGTGTCAGTGTGGCCAGTAATTGACATGGTCTGAGACCGTGTAACACAGTGTGTCAGTCAGATGGTGTGTCCTGCAATAATTATTGCCTGACTCAAGCTGTAGACAGACAGTATTATACACAGTCTGCAGCTGTAGTAACTATATTCAGAATTCACAGTGTACAGTATAATGGCATCCATATACATATTTATTATAGTATGAACAAATACTGGATACTGTATTGTGGGAAACATTGGCAAAACCCAAGGCAAGAAGGTATAGATAGATAACATCAGCCCTCCACAATAGTCCCACTGTTAGGTGCTAAAACAAGGACATTGGGCAGTGGCAGAGATGGCTACTAAAGTCCCCTTGGTTGGCAAAATGAATAATCCAGCCTATGTGGGTACTTAACCCACCTAAGCGCAGAAAGTAGAAACAATTATGATCTAGACGAGAGAAGAGATGGGGACGGACCAGTGTGTGATGTCAGAAGTAAATTATATAAGCAGCAGTCTTGTGTGCCATTCCCCAATATTTATATTAGCAGAAAAATATAATATATACAAAAACAGCAGTCTTGTGTGATCCCCAATATTATATATCAGCAGTAAATATAATATTATTATTATAATAAAAGACTGCTGCTTTTGTATATATCCGCTTCCGAACTGCCCCACACACATATACTGTGGCAGGGCAGCTCTTCAACACGAAATCACGTACCTGTATGTCTTTTTTATTTTTTAATTTTTTCAGGTCTAGGGTGCCCATGTGTGCCGCCGGTGAACCGCTCCCACCGTGATTGAACACAGCGGGAGCCTATCAGGGGGTCTAATGGACCCGATGTCCACTGGGACCCACCGATCATTCCCGAGGCAGACAGAATAGCGGTCTATGTAAACAAGGCAGATCGCCATTCTGTGCGAGGGGAAGATGGAGATCTTGTGTTTCTGCTAAGCAGGAACACGGATCTCTGTCTTCCCCCCCGTCAAAGTACCTCCCCCCAGGCAGTTAGAAAGCACTCCCAGGGAACATATTTAACCCTTTGATCGTCCCTGATGTTAACCCCTTCCCTGCCAGTGTCATTAGTACAGTTTCAGTGCATATTATTTTTAGTACTGATCACTGTATCACTGGTCCCCAACAAGTATCACTTAGTGTCAGATTTGTCCACCGCAATGTCGCAATCCCGTTAAAAATCGCTGATCACCACCATTACTATTAAAAAAAAATTTTTTTAATTCCATAAAAATATCTCCAGTTTGTAGACACTATAACTTTTGTGCAAACCAATATTTTTGTACTAAAAACAAGTAGCAGAATACATATTGGCCTAAATTGATAAAGAAATTTGATTTTGAAATTTTGTATTGGATGTGTTTTATAACAGAGAGCAAACAATTTTAAATTTTTTTTTCAAAATTGTTGGTCTTTTTTTGTTTATAGCGCAAAAAATAAAAACCGCAGAGGTGATCAAATACCACCAAAAGAAAGCTCTATTTGTGGGGAAAAAAAGGACATCAATTTTATTTGGGTAAAGCGTCGCACGACCGAGCAAATTGTCAGTTAAAATAACGCAGTGGTGTATTACAAAAAATGGCCTGGTCATTAAGGCTGGATTCACACCAATGCATTTTTAGTGCTTTTTGCATTTTTCAGATTTGCACTAGAGAACGTGTTCCATAGGAAACCATGTTAAATGGACTGCAGTGCAAGTCTGCAAAATGCAAAAAGCACTAAAAATGCATAGGTGCGAATCCAGCCTAAGGGAGGTAAACCTTCCGGAGCTTAAGTGTAAGTGAGTGAGTAAGCGGGCGGCTCAGCGGGTGAGTGAGTGAGTGGGTGAGTGGCTTGGCAGGTGAGTGAGCGGGCGAGCGGGGGGGGGGGGGGGGCAGTTAGCAGGTGAGCTGACAAACAGGACAATCGGCAGGTGAGCAGGCAGGCTGGCCAATCAGAGGGCCGGCGGGCCACGAAGCAGAGAGATGACATCATCTCTAACCGCCCGCCCTGCATCACTGCAGTTCTGCCCTAATCACTAGGAACAGCAGACCTGTCTCTCCTCCCCTGTCAGAACGGGGATCTGTCTCCTTACATTGACAGATCCCCGTTCTGACCTTCTGGTGAGCGATTCATTGGGGCCGCCAGCCACGCACAGGTCCTTTTTATACTCCTATATACATGTATAGAGCCATAACAGGTCCTCTTTATACGCCAATACATGTATAGAGCCACGACAGGTCCTCTTTATACTCCAATACATGTATAGAGCCATGACAGGTCCTCTTTATACTCCTATATACATGTATAGAGCCATAACAGGTCCTCTTTATACGCCAATACATGTATAGAGCCATGACAGGTCCTCTTTATACTCCAATACATGTATAGAGCCATGACAGGTCCTCTTTATACTCCTATATACATGTATAGAGCCATGACAGGTCCTCTTTATACTCCTATATACGTGTATAGTGCCATGACAGGTCCTTTTTATACTCCTATATAGCCATTACAGGTCTTCTGTATACTCCTACATACATGTATAGAGCCATGAAAGGTCCTCTTAGTACTCCTATACATGTAGACCGCCATGTTCTGTCCTCTTTAGTTATCATTATATAAAATAATGGATGTGGGGGCCTTTTGGTGGGTGTGATTTTTTTTTTTTGGGGGGGGGGGGGCAGCATTTGATTCTTGGTCCCAGGCAGCACAATGTCTTGGGCCGGCCCTGCGTTGGCAACAGCACTTAAAAGACCCACACCAAAGAATAAGGCGGACCTCTCCTTGCTCCTCATCTGGGATCTAAAACCCCACTATACCTTGAGTCCTCTTAGAAACCTGCACTGAGAGGAATGAAGGTGTAGAAATAGGTGTCCCCAGTACTTGCGGGCAATCTGCTAGTGGTACACCAACATCTGATTTTAGCTGGAAAATTTCCCTACCCCAGTTGCCAAACCGTCAAAAGAAATTTGGTCCCAGCCATACACATGCTCAGCATCTGAATGCTAGCTTGGCCAAATTGCTAGCACTGCAACTGCTGCCTTTTCAGCTGGTAGACTCTGCCGCTTTCGTGAATTTGTGGAATGTGCGGTACCTCAGTGGCAGGTTCCCAAACGCCATTTCTTTTCACGGAAGGCCATTCCGGCTCTCTACCGGCATGTGGAAGGCAATATCTTGGCCTCGCTGGACAGGGCGGTCAGCAGTAAGGTGCATATTACCGGTGACTCATGGTCCAGCAGGCATGGACAGGGACGTTACCTTTCTTTCACGGCGCACTGGGTAACTCTGCTGGCAGCTGGGAAGGATGCAGGACAGGGTGCAGTATTGTTGGAGCTTGTTCCGTCATCACTCCTCCAAAATGCTAGTAGTGGTGATTCTGCCACAGCTCTCTCCTCCACCCCCTCCTCTTCTTCCTCTATGGCCTCTTCCTCTGCAGATTTGTCCTCTGAACTAGCGGGGCTCCGTAGGTGTTCAAGGGGCTACACAAGCACTCAGGCAAAAAGATGCAATGCGGTGCTTGAGTTGGTCTGCTTTAAGGACAGGAGCCACACTGGGGCAGAGATTCTGTCAGCTCTTCAGGGGCAGGCTCAGAGGTGGTTGATGCCTTGCCAGCTTCAGCCAGGAATGGTTGTATGCGAAAATGGCACCAACCTCCTCTCCGCCCTCCGACAGGGACACTTGACCCTTGTTCCCTGTTTGGCTCACGTCTTGAATTTGGTGGTGCAGCGGTTCTTGTGCAGGTACCCGGGCTTACAGGATCTCCTAAGGCAGGCCAGGAAAGTCTGTGGTCATTTCCACCAGTCATATAATGCCAGTGCTCAGCTGGCTGACATTTAAAAGAAATGCAACCTGCCCAAGAACCCCGCCTCATCTGTGACATGCCCACCAGGTGGAACTCAACATTGGCAATGCTGCAGTGGCTGCACACGCAGCAGAGGGCCATCAATGAGTACCTGTGCGAGTATGGCACCAGGACAGGGTCAGGGTAGCTTGGCTTTTTTCCGTCACGCCAGTGGCTACTGATCAAGGATGCATGCACTGTCCTGTCACCATTTGAGGAAGCCACAAGGATGGTGAGCAGTGACAGTGCATGCATCAGTGATACTGTCCCTCTTGTCTTCCTGTTGGAGCACACGCTTCATGGAATAATGGACAGGGCACTTGAGGCAGAACAGCTAGAGGAAGAGGAGGACTTCCTTACCCCTCAAGGCCCCCTTTATCCAGATAGTATTCCTGCGGGCCCACCGATCACACAGGAAGAGGAGGAGGAGGATTGTGTCAGCATGGAGGTGGAGGATAACACTCAGCATCAGCAGCAGTCTTCAAGGGATCGTTTTCAGTCCCCAGTAGGGATGAGCTCGGTGTTCGAGTCGAACATACGTTCGACTCGAACATCGGCTGTTCGACCGTTCGGCGAACATCGAAAGATTTGGGCAGTTCGCGCCAAATTCGAGTGACGCGAACAGCCCACAATACACTGCGCCATCGCAGTGCAATCCCGGCGCTGTGATTGGCCAAGCATGCACTGTGACCCCGCATGCTTGGCCAATCACAGCGCCGGCAGCTAGGAGAGCCATAATTGGCCACAGGCAGGTTGCCTGTGGCAAATTATAGCTCAGGGGGTTTAGCACACGCCCCACACTATAAAAGGCCGCCAGCGCGGCGGCCTTGTGTAGTGTGTTCCGGCGCAGGGAAAGAGAAGGATAGGCAGGGACAGTGTTGATATTCTTTGTGCTATTCTTGTGTGCAGGGAGAGAGAAGGATAGGCAGGGAGAGTGTCAGTGTCATATTCTTTGCTAAACCTTGTGTGCAGGGAGAGAGAAGGATAGGCAGGGGACAGTGTCAGTGTCATTGTTGCTAAGCCTCCTGCACATTATACACCTGAAGTTAGCCCGTATTGCTGTGTTTTCCTGGTGTGTTACACCAACAGGCATTTGCAGCACTTACAGCGGGCGGAGTGTGCCTCCTGCACATTATACACCTGAAGTTAGCCCGTATTGCTGTGTTTTCCTGGTGTGTTACACCAACAGGCATTTGCAGTACTTACAGCGGGCGGAGTGTGCCTCCTGCACATTATACACCTGAAGTTAGCCCGTATTGCTGTGTTTTCCTGGTGTGTTACACCAACAGGCATTTGCAGCACTTACAGCGGGCGGAGTGTGTCTCCTGCACATTATACACCTGAAGTTAGCCCGTATTGCTGTGTTTTCCTGGTGTGTTACACCAACATGCATTTGCAGCACTTACAGCGGGCGGAGTGTGCCTCCTGCACATTATACACCTGAAGTTAGCCCGTATTGCTGTGTTTTCCTGGTGTGTTACACCAACAGGCATTTGCAGCACTTACAGCAGGCGGAGTGTGCCTCCTGCACATTATACACCTGAAGTTAGCCTGTATTGCTGTGTTTTCCTGGTGTGTTACACCAACAGGCATTTGCAGCACTTACAGCGGGCGGAGTGTGCCTCCTGATCATATTACACCTGAAGTTAGCCCTTATTGCTGTGTTTTCCTGGTGTGTTACACCAACAGGCATTTGCAGCACTTACAGCGGGCGGAGTGTGTCTCCTGCGCATTATACACCTGAAGTTAGCCCGTATTGCTGTGTTTTCCTGGTGTGTTACACCAACAGGCATTTGCAGCACTTACAGCAGGCGTAGTGTGATTCCTGCAAAATATACTCCTGAAGCTAGGCCTTATTGCTGGTTTTCCCATCTCCCTGCAGGCCATTAGAATGTCTGGAAGGCAAACAAGGAGAGGCAGACAGTCAGGAGCCAATAAAAGAGGGCAAGCAGGCTCTGTGTCTAGAGACAACAGTGCTGGTCGTGGACGCGGTGCATCGTCATCAGCACGTGGCCATGGGACACGCTTGTCCTTCTTTTCGGCAGCTGGACGTGTTGAGCCGCATCATGCCGAAGACTTGGTAGAGTGGATGACCAAGCCCTCCTCATCCTCCTCATCCTCTCTCACCCAGGCTCAGGGTACTGGCAAAGTAGCTGCCAAAGCGTCCTCTTCCCTGGTATCAATGTCATCATCAGTCACTCCTTCCCTAGACCAACCATGTCCTCCTGAGGAGTCCCCCGAACTGTTTGAGCACAGTGTTGGGTACATGCTCCAGGAGGATGCCCAGCGTTTCGAAGGGTCTGATGATGATACCCAGCTAGAGGAAGGCAGTAGCGTGAGAGCAGAGAGAGGGGATGCTCAAGAAGGACACCAATCTGGCAGTCATGTTCCAGCAGCTGCAGCATACTGCCAGATTGGCTCCAGTGATGAGGAGGGAGGGGATGATGAGGTCACTGACTCCACGTGGATGCCTAATAGGAGAGAGGAGGAGGAGGAGGAGAATGAGGAGGAGGCACATCTCCAACGAGGCAGGATGCCCTCGGGGGGCCAGCGTAAGGGCAGCACACCGACGGAATCACACCGCAGAGCTCCGCCTGTGCAGGGCGCTGCCTCTGCTCGTTATTCAAAAAGTTCTTTGGTGTGGGCCTTTTTTGAGTCGAGTGCATCCGATCGCACAGCTGCTGTTTGCAACATATATCTCAAGCGCATATCGCGTGGCCAAAACATCAGCCGCTTGGGCACCACATGCTTGACCAGACATATGTTGACCTGCCATGCAGCTCGTTGGCAAGCCTACCTTAAAGACCCACACCAAAGAACAAAGCGGACCTCTCCTTTCACCGCATCAGCTGGGATCTCCAACCCCACTATACCTTCAGTCCTCTCTGAAACATGCACTGAGAGGAATGAAGGTGTAGAATTAGGTGTGTCACAGCCAAGTACTTGCGGGCACTCTGCTAGCAGTACACCGACGTCCGATTCTAGCAGGCAAATTTCCCTGCCCCAGCTGCTGGACCGTCAAAAGAAGTTCACTCCCAGCCATCCACATGCCCAGCGGTTGAATGCTAGCTTGGCTACATTGCTAGCGCTTCAACTGCTGCCTTTTCAGTTGGTAGACTCGGCCCCCTTCCGTGAGTTTGTGCAATGTGCGGTTCCTCAGTGGCAGGTTCCCAAACGCCACTTTTTCTCACGGAAGGCGATTCCGGCTCTCTACCGGCATGTGGAAGGCAATGTCTTGGCCTCGCTGGACAGGGCGGTCAGCGGTAAGGTGCATATTACCGCTGACTCATGGTCCAGCAGGCATGGACAGGGACGTTACCTTTCTTTCACGGCCCATTGGGTCACTCTTTTGGCAGCTGGGAAGGATGCAGGACAAGGTGCAGTAGTGTTGGAGGTTGTTCCGCCCCCACGCCTCCAAAATGCTACTACTGGTTGTGACACACCTCTCTCCTCCACCCCCTCCTCTTCTTCTTCCTCCATGGCCTCTTCCTGTGCTTTGTCCTCGGAACCAGCGGTGCTCCGTAGGCGTTCAAGGGGCTACGCAAGTACGCAGGCAAAAAGATGCCATGCCGTGCTTGCGCTGGTGTGTTTGGGGGACAGGAGCCACACTGGGGCAGAGGTTCTGTCTGCTCTGCAGGGGCAGGCCGAGAGGTGGTTGACGCCACGCCAGCTTAAGCCAGGAATGGTGGTTTGCGACAATGGCACCAACCTCCTCTCCGCCCTCCGACAAGGACAACTGACCCATGTGCCCTGTGTGGCTCACGTCCTTAACCTGGTGGTGCAGCGGTTCTTGGGCAGGTACCCGGGCTTACAGGATGTCCTGAGGCAGGCCAGGAAAGTCTGTGTGCATTTCCGCAGATCTTATAATGCCAGTGCTCGCCTGGCTGAGCTGCAAAAGGAGTTGAACCTGCCCAAGAACCGCCTTATATGTGACATGCCCACCAGGTGGAACTCAACGTTGGGCATGCTGCAGCGGCTGCACATGCAGCAGAGGGCCATCAATGAGTACCTGTGCGACTACGGCACCAGGACAGGGTCAGGGTAGCTCGGGTTTTTTTCACCACGCCAGTGGGGCATGATCAGGGATGCATGCACTGTCCTGGCACCATTTGAGGAGGCCACGAGGATGGTGAGCAGTGACAGTGCATGCATCAGTGACACTGTACCTCTTGTCCACCTGTTGGAGCACACGCTGCGTGGAATAATGGACAGGGCACTTGAGGCAGAACAGAGGCAGGAAGAGGAGGACTTCCTTGCCTCTCAAGGCCCCCTTTACCCAGACAGTGTTCCTTCTGTCCCACCCATCGCACAGGAAGAGGAGGAGGAGGAGGATTGTGTAAGTATGGAGGTGGAGCCTGGCACTCAGCATCATCAGCAGCAGTCTTTTAGGGATAATTTACAGTCCCAAGAAACCCGTGGACTTGTACGTGGCTGGGAGGAGGTGGCTGCGGATCATGTCGTCCTTAGTGACCCAGAGGACTCCGGACCGAATGCCTCAGCTAACCTACGCTGCATGGCCTCCCTGATCCTGCAAAGTCTGCGGAAGGATCCTCATATTCTTCGGATCAAGGAGAGGGACCATTACTGGCTGGCCACTCTCCTTGATCCACGGTACAAGGGTAAGGTTGCGGACCTTATCTTACCGTCGCAGAGGGAGCAGAGGATGAGACAACTCCGGGAGGCCTTGCAGAAAGGTCTGTGCAACGCGTTCCCAGAGACTGGGAAGTTACAAACTCCTGGTCCTGGATAGGGATGAGCTTCGAGTTCGAGTCTAACTCATGTTCGACTCGAACATTGCCTGTTCGCCCGTTCGCCGAACAGCGAACAAATTGGGGTGTTCGCGGCAAATTCGAAAAATCTATGGGAGAAATCTAAAGTGCTAATTATAAAGGCTTATATGCAAGTTATTGTCCTAAAAAGTGTTTGGGGACCCGGGTCCTGCCCCAGGGGACATGCATCAATGCAAAAAAAAGTTTTAAAAACGGCGTTTTTTCGGGAGCAGTGATTTTAATAATGCTTAAAATGAAAAAATAAAAGTGAAATATTCCTTTAAATTTCGTACTTGGGGGGTGTGTATGATATGCATGTGAAGTGGCGCATGTTTCCCGTGCTTAGAACTGTCCCTGCACAAAGTGTCATTTTTGAAAGAAAAAAAGTCATTTAAAACTCATTCGCGGCTATTAATGAATTGTCGGCTCCCGGCAATACATACAAAAGTCATTGATAAAAAAAAAAAAAAAAGCGTGGGGGTTCCCCCAAATTCAATTACCAGGCCCTTCAGGTCTGGAATGGATATTAAGGGGAACCCCGCCGCAAATTTAAAAAAAAATTGACGTGGGGTTCCCCCAAATATTCATTTCAGGCCCTTCAGATCTGGCATGGATTTTAAGGGGAACTCCACCCCAAATTTAAAAAAAAATGGCGTGGAGTCCCCCTAAAAATCCATACCAGACCCCTTATCCGAGCATGCAACCTGGCCGGCCGCAGGGGAACAGGGGGGACGAGAGAGCGGCCCCCCCTCCCTCCTGAACCGTACCAGGCCACATGCCCTCAACATGGGGAGGATGTCCCCATGTTGATGGGGACAAGGGCCTCATCCCCACAACCCTTGCCCGGTGGTTGTGGGGGTCTGCGGGCGGGGGGCTTATCAGAATCTGGAAGACCCCTTTAACAAAGGGGACCCCCAGATCCCGGCCCCCCCTATGTGAATTGGTAAGGGGTACATTGTACCCCTACCATTTCACAAAGAAAGCGTAAAAAAATGTTTAAAAAAACACACAAACACCTTGAAAAAGTCCTTTATTAAAAAAAAAAAAAACATTCCAGCGGTGAAATCCAGTGTCCCGCGGCGATCCCGATGTCCAGCGCTGTCCTTCATTGGTTGTGCCTGAGCGGACCTGATGGGGAACTCCCTCTCAGTGTTTTAAATGTATAGACCCGCCCCTTCTAAAGTTCCCCATCAGGTCCGCTCAGCGGACCAGATGCGGAACATGAAAAGGGGCGGGTCTATACATGTATTACCAAAGTGAGAGAAGTTCCCCATAAGGTCCGCCCCCTCGGTATGTCGGACCCGCCTACGTCATTGGCCTGAGCGGGGAACTTCCTTCACTATGTAATTTAAATTTACACAGTGAAGGAAGTTCCCCGCTCAAGCCAATGACGTAGGCGGGTCCGACATACCGAGGGGGCGGACCTGATGGGGAACTGCTCTCACTTTGGTAATACATGTATAGACCCGCCCCTTCTCATGTTCCGCATCTGGTCCGCTGAGCGGACCTGATGGGGAACTTTAGAAGGGGCGGGTCTATACATTTAAAATACTGAGAGGGAGTTCCCCATCAGGTCCGCTCAGGCACAACCAATGAAGGACAGCGCTGGACATCGGGATCGCCGCGGGACACTGGATTTCACCGCTGGAATGTTTTTTTGTTTTTTTTTAAATAAAGGACTTTTTCAAGGTGTTTGTGTGTTTTTTTAAACATTTTTTTACGCTTTCTACGTGAAATGGTAGGGGTACAATGTACCCCTTACCAATTCACATAGGGGGGGGCCGGGATCTGGGGGTCCCCTTTATTAAAGGGGTCTTCCAGATTCTGATAAGCCCCCCCGCCCGCAGACCCCCACAACCACCGGGCAAGGGTTGTGGGGATGAGGCCCTTGTCCCCATCAACATGGGGACATCCTCCCCATGTTGAGGGCATGTGGCCTGGTACGGTTCAGGAGGGAGGGGGGGCCGCTCTCTCGTCCCCCCCTTTTCCCCTGCGGCCGGCCAGGATGTGTGCTCGGATAAGGGGTCTGGTATGGATTTTTAGGGGGACTCCACGCCATTTTTTTAAAAATTTGGGGTGGAGTTCCCCTTAAAATCCATGCCAGATCTGAAGGGCCTGGAATGGATATTTGGGGGAACCCCACGTCAATTTTTTTTTTAATTTGCGGCGGGGTTTCCCTTAATATCCATTCCAGACCTGAAGGGCCTGGTAATTGAATTCTGGGGAACCCAGACGCTTTTTTTTTTTTTTTATCAATGACTTTTGTATGTATTGCCGGGAGCCGACAATTCATTAATAGCCGCGAGTCAGTTTTAAATGACTTTTTTTCTTTCAAAAATGACACTTTGTGCAGGGACAGTTCTAAGCACGGGAAACATGCGCCACTTCACATGCATATCATACACACCCCCCAGGTGCGAAATTTAAAAGAATATTTCACTTTTATTTTTTCATTTTAAGCATTATTAAAATCACTGCTCCCGAAAAAACGGCCGTTTTTAAAACTTTTTTTTGCATTGATACATGTCCCCTGGGGCAGGACCCAGGTCCCCAAACACTTTTTAGGACAATAACTTGCATAGAAGCCTTTATAAATAGCACTTTAGATTTCGAACGTTCGAGTCCATTGTATTTAATAGGGTTCTAAAGTTCGCACGAACATTTTGTCTGTTCGCAGGTTCTGGTGCGAACCGAACAGGGGGGTGTTCGGCTCATCCCTGGTCCTGGACAACGAGTTGCTGAGGCTTCGGTCAGTCAAAGAAGGAGCGGTGGGGAAGGTGGCCGTCTGACCGATGCGTTCAGAGAGTCCTGGAGCAATGACAAAGAGAGAAATGAGCGGAGGGACGGCATGACATGTGGGACAGGCAGTAGCCTAGCAGGGGCTGTGGTTCCCTTTAAGAAAAGGGGGGTGGCTGTGGGGAAGAAGGGGAGGGGGAGTGCAGTTAGTCAGGGAGGAAGTGACGTTTTCTCACTTCCTCCATTTCACTCACGAGGTAGAAAGCTTCACAGCCGGTGCTATGGCTGATGTGGCTGAGCTATTAGCGCAATTGCGGGCCGCGGTGGCCGCGCAGGGGGTAGAGTGGCTGCAGGAACAGGTGTCTGCAGTGTTAGATGAGCGGGCGGCAGCGCCCGCCGGGGGGGGGGGGTCGCTACGGGGCGCGCTAGGCGGTTCAGGCCGCCTGAGCGGTACAGTCCGGAGGCATCCCCGAGTGGATCTACTTCCTTCCGGAGACCCGTTTGGGGCCCTCCGGCCGCATCCCCTGACCGCACGCAGCCGGTGTCGGCGGGGGGGGCCGGGAGGAATCCGCGCTGTGGACGGAGTTCGGCGGTGGGGGAGACGAGTGGCCCTCTTGCCCCTCCCCCTCCCGCACGTCGGAGATGCGGTGACATCGCGGTCGAGGCTGCGGGTGATGCCCGGAACAGCCGTGCGGCCCAGCGTGGAGAATCCAGTTCGCGGGCCAGTGGCCTGGAGGCGGTGGCGGTCAGGGGTCCGGCGGAGCCAGCAGGACGAGCGGTGAGGGGTTTGGCGCCAAGACTGACGGATGGGAGTAGAGCGGATGACACCCGTGCCAGGGGGCGGACCCGGAATCCGTCGGTGGAGGTGGCGAGTGGGTCGGGTGTGCCAGGATCGAGAGGGCGTGATGCTCAGCCACGACAGCCCTTGCCACGTGGGTCGCGTCCGCACGGGGTGCAGCCAGCGCTTGTGTCGGCAGAATCGGATGACAACAGGTCTGGGGGGGAGCTGTCCGGGTCAGACGGTGGCGAGGACTCGGGACAACTGGCTTCGCTGGAGAACAGTTCGGCGGCTGGTGGACCCAGTTTCAGGCAGCCCGGTAAGTCCCACTCTTATGTGGTTATTTGTTCCTTATTACAAGATTTATTGGGTCAAGGGGGTGTTGGGGGGGGGCTTAGGCGCGACACCTGGGTCGCGTTCTTCCCCACCGGGGAGGAAAGTGGCAGGGGAGACGCAGGACTTGTGGTCTGGGTTGGAGGATTTGGTCAGGCGTTTTAAGCCGGGCGGGGGCGACATGGTGTCGCCCGCGGCGGCTTGGGGGAAAACAGGGGGTTCATCGCAGGTGGCGGGGCCTTCGGATGTACCCGTGGCCCCAGGCGTGCAAGCGGTAGAGGTGTCAGAGGAGGGGCAGGCCCCATTGGAAGGGGGGGCGGCCACGGCAGGTGGGCAAGTTGCTGCGGGAGAGAAAAACAAGGAGGTGATCAGGCTGGCGGATGCCGCTAAGAATGAGATGTACATTTGTTTTGAGGCACCGTTAGGAACTCACCTCAAGCCGGAGGTCAGAGAAAAGCTGTGAAAAGGTGAGTATGTGGAGATCTTCACGTTGCTCCCCTTGGACAAATTCAACCTGGATAGGGTGAAGCCGGAAGAGAGCAGGAAGGAGGATGAGGAAAAGAGGCGTTATCGTCTTATACCCCGTACTTTCACAAATTGGTTGCAGGCGTTTGCGATCATGGCTTGTGTGATAGGGCAGAAGGCCTCGGAACATTGTTCTGGGCTGTTCATTTATTTGGAGGCGGTTAGCGAAGCGTTCAGGACGTATGGTGGCGTAGCATGGTTGAGGTATGACAAACAGTTCCGGCAGAGGATGGCCATGAGACCAGGACTGCGATGGGATCACAAGGACATCAACTTGTGGATGCGGCTGATGACAGCGTCGCGGGCCACCAATCAGTTTCAGGGGGGGTCAGAGGTGCTGCAGCCTCGGGACAACCGACCGAGAAACGGTGGGGCTACTGCTGGCAGTTCAACGAGGGCACGTGCAAGTCCGGAGCAAGCTGTCGCTTCAAGCATGTGTGTTCAGGATGTGGGGGCAGTCATGCCTTGTCCAAATGCTTTACGCGAGGCAGGGGTCGCCCTGGGGATTCTGGGGGAAAAGGGAACGACGCCAATCCGGGTGGAAAGGATGCTTCCCTTTCTCAATAGGTATCCCGACAGGCGTGCAGCCAAGTTGTTAGAGGAGGGTTTCGCCGGTGGTTTCAGAATTCCTTGCGCGCCTTTTGCAGTCCCCCCGGCAGCCAAGAACATCTGGTCTGCCTCTCTCCATCCCTTGGTGGTTTCGGTGAAGCTAGATAGGGAGGTACAGTTGGGGCGTATGGCCGGACCGTTCACGGATGCGCCCATACCTGAGTTAGTGGTTTCTCCCTTGGGGTGGTCCCCAAGAGGGAACCTCAAAATTTTGATTGATTCATCACCTGTCCTTTCCCAGGGGTGGGTCGGTGAATGATGCTCTTGCGCCGGAGGACTGCACGGTATCGTATACCTCCTTCGATGCGGCTGTGGCATGGGTGCGCAGGTGTGGACGGGGAGCGTTGTTGGCAAAAGCCGATGTTCAATCGGCTTTTCGGTTGCTACCAGTACACACGAACAGCTTTCGTTTCTTGGGTTGCATGTGGGAGGGGGCTTGCTACGTGGACCGTTGTTTGCCCATGGGTTGCTCCATCTCTTGCGCGCTCTTTGAGACTTTTAGTTCGTTCCTAGAATGGGTGGTCCGGGACGTGTCGAGGATCAGTTCGATCATCCATTATCTGGATGACTTTCTGTGCGTGGGCCCTCCGGGGTCTAACGTTTGCAGGGTCCTGCTGGGGACGCTGCAATTCGTGGCCGATCGTTTTGGGGTCCCTTTGGCCCCCGAGAAGACGGTGGGCCCCACGTCGTCTTTAGTTTTTCTGGGCATAGAGCTGGATTCTGAGAAGATGGAATGCCGACTGCCAGAGGATAAGCTGGAAGAGTTGAAGGAGGAAGTGCGCGGTGTTATCGGCCGTCGTAAGATTCAGCTGCGACAGATGCAGTCACTATTGGGTAAGTTGTGTTTCGCTTGCAGGATAATGCCCATGGGCAGGGTATTTAGCCGCAGGTTGTCGGCTGCGACAGCCGGGGTGCAGGTTCCTACTCATTTTGTATGCCTAACCAGAGAGCTTCGTGAGGATTTGGAAGTGTGGCACGGTTTTCTGGAATCTTTCAACGGGCGGGCGTTGTGGATGGCCGGGCCCGTTGGCAATTTCGATCTGGACTTGTTTACGGATGAGGCTGGCTCCACGGGGTATGGGGCGTTCTGTCAGGGAAAATGGAGTGCGGCTCCATGGCCAAAGGAGTGGGAGGAAGCGGGGGTTCTTGAAGAACCTGGTACTATTGGAACTTTTCCCAATTGTGGGGCGTTTGAACTATGGGGGGATTCATTCCGGAATAGCAAGGTGCGCCTAAACGGTGATAACATGGGAGTGGTTCAGGTAGTGAATAGGTTGTCAGCCACGTCACAGCCAGTGGTGCGTTTGTTGAGACATTTGGTTTGCGCTGCTTGCAGTTCAACGTATTTGTGTACGCAGTGCATCTTCCTGGGGTGGATAACACCCTGGCTGACGCTTTGTCTCGTTTTCAGTGGGACAGGTTCCGGGAGTTGGCGCCAGCAGCGGATCAACGCAGGGTTACCTGCCCGACTGGATGTGGGACATTGCCTTGACAGCGCAGCGCAGTGGATAAAAACGGTCGGTGGTGAACCCAGACTAGTTTGGATTTTGGGTCACTCGTACGTGTTCTGGGGGGCAAGTCGGGCCGATGTTCGGCCCAATGGAAGGCAGTTAGGAATTCCCTTACAAGAGGCCCGGGTCCGTTGGATCGGGGTGCCGGGTATGACGTGGAGTGGGGTTATGCCGGAGATACAGAGGTTCGCAGGTCGGGAAAGGGCACCGGAGGTATTGGTGCTGCATGCGGGAGGTAACGACATGGGGGCCAGATCAATGCACCAACTAATATGGGACATTAAATATGATTTTAAGGTTGTGCACTACATTCCCGGGTATTGGGGTTATTTGGTCGGACATGGTAGGCAGGACATCCTGGCGGTGGGCATGGTCGGTGGAAAAAGTTAATAAGGCCCGGATAAAAGTCAATAAGGAAGTGGGGAGAATTTTGTGAGGAATGGTGGCCTGGTGGTGCGCCACCGTGAGTTGGACGTCGATACGTGGAGGTACCTAAGGGGAGATGGGGTCCACCTGAATGCAGTGGGCATTGACCTGTGGAACTGGGTTTGCAGGAGGGAATTCAGCAGGCCCTGAGGGTGTGGGGTTGCTCGCAAGAGTAAGGCGTTACCCCTTGCGAGCTGTGGCGGGGTTTGGTTCCTGGAAGAGGAGGTAAAAGGGGAAGTCTGGAGAAAAAGGTGGTACCCATAGGTGGTATGGGGTTATTGAGTACCTTCTGGTCAACAAGGGTTAACCAGGAAGGGGGGTAAATGGTAGGGCACTGCGGCCAGGTGTACTGTCTCCGAGTCGGTGTCTTGCGACTGGAGGCCTAAGGGATATGTTAGTCCCAGTGCCCAAGTTGGAGTTGGTGGTCTATAAGACCACCAGGGGTATTTTAAGTGTTAAGAAAAATGTTATTTAAACGGTTATTTAAGTGGTTATTTATTTCATATAAAAGTTGTTAAAATAAATAGGCCGGAAGGCCAATTTTACTCCACAACCTTGTCAGTCGTTATTTATTAGAATTGTACAAGGGGGTGGGTAAGTTGGATAGAGGGTAAGTCAAAAGCGAAGGATCGGTCCTTAACATGTCAAGAGAGTCCTGGAGCAATGACAAAGAGAGAAATGAGCGGAGGGACGGCATGACATGTGGGACAGGCAGTAGCCTAGCAGGGGCTGTGGTTCCCTTTAAGAAAAGGGGGGTGGCTGTGGGGAAGAAGGGGAGGGGGAGTGCAGTTAGTCAGGGAGGAAGTGACGTTTTCTCACTTCCTCCATTTCACTCACGAGGTAGAAAGCTTCCCACCCACCCTCCCTGTGTGAGGGGTAAGACAAGGGTGAGGGTTATGGGCGGTGTTTAGTTGGAAGTGGCGGGGTTTGGTTCCTGGAAGAGGAGGTAAAATGGGAAGTCTGGAGAAAAAGGTGGTACCCATAGGTGGTATGGGGTTATTGAGTACCTTCTGGTCAACAAGGGTTAACCAGGAAGGGGGGTAAATGGTAGGGCACTGCGGCCAGGTGTACCGCCTCCGAGTCGGTGTCTTGCGACTGGAGGCCTAAGGGATATGTTAGTCCCAGTGCCCAAGTTGGGAGTTGGTGGTCTATAAGATCACCAGGGGTATTTTAAGTGTTAAAAACAAAATGTTATTTCAACGGTTATTTAAGTGGTTATTTATTTCAAATAAAGTTGTTAAACGGTGGGGTTTGGTTCCTGGAAGAGGAGGTAAAAGGGGAAGTCTGGAGAAAAAGGTGGTACCCATAGGTGGTATGGGGTTCTTGAGTACCTTCTGGTCAACAAGGGTTAACCAGGAAGGGGGGTAAATGGTAGGGCACTGCGGCCAGGTGTACCGTCTCCGAGTCGGTGTCTTGCGACTGGAGGCCTAAGGGATATGTTAGTCCCAGTGCCCAAGTTGGAGTTGGTGGTCTATAAGATCACCAGGGGTATTTTAAGTGTTAAGGAAAATGTTATTTAAACGGTTATTTAAGTGGTTATTTATTTCATATAAAAGTTGTTAGAAGGCGGGGTTTTGTTCCTGGAAGAGGAGGTAAAAGGGGAAGTCTGGAGAAAAAGGTGGTACCCATAGGTGGTATGGGATGATTGAGTACCTTCTGGTCAACAAGGGTTAACCAGGAAGGGGGGTAAATGGTAGGGCACTGCGGCCAGGTGTACTGTCTCCGAGTCGGTGTCTTGCGACTGGAGGCCTAAGGGATATGTTAGTCCCAGTGCCCAAGTTGGAGTTGGTGGTCTATAAGACCACCAGGGGTATTTTAAGTGTTAAGAAAAATGTTATTTAAACGGTTATTTAAGTGGTTATTTATTTCATATAAAAGTTGTTAAAATAAATAGGCCGGAAGGCCAATTTTACTCCACAACCTTGTCAGTCGTTATTTATTAGAATTGTACAAGGGGGTGGGTAAGTTGGATAGAGGGTAAGTCAAAAGCGAAGGATCGGTCCTTAACATGTCAAGACAATTCTTTAGTCCGCAGCCCCAAGGTATGATCGGTTCCAGCAACCATCGCCAGCGTCTGATATACATGGTGCAGGAATACCTAGGGGCAAGGTCAGACTTGGACACCTTCCCCACCGAAAATACTCTGGCTTACTGGGTCTTGAGGATGGATCACTGGCCAGAGCTTGCACAGTATGCAATTGAGCTACTGGCCTGTCCTGCATCCAGCGTTCTTTCAGAACACACATTCAGTGCTGCTGGAGGATTTGTCACGGATCACAGGGTGCGCCTGTCCACCGACTCGGTTGATCGACTGACCTTCATAAAGATGAACCAGTCTTGGATCACCACCAGCTACCAAACACCCGAAGCTGATATAACAGACTAATTTATTTTCAAATGTCACATCCCTTCAAGACTGATGCTGATGCTGAGAGACTGTCCTGTTATGTTGACTGACTATCCTCCTCCTCCTCAATGATCCGATTGATGATGATTAGGGATGGGCCCGGTGCTCGATTCGAACCCATGTTCGAATCGAGCATCGGGCGTTCGCTCACTCGTCGAGCCCAGAACTATTTGGGCCGTTCGCATCACATTCGTGTGATGCGAGCGGCCCCGCAATGCATTGCGGCCGGCGCGGCCGGCGCAGTGCATTGCTGGCTGATGATTGGCCAAGCATGCACTGTGACCCCGCATGCTTGGCCAATCACAGCGCCCTAAACTCGGAGAGCAATAATTGGCTACAGGCAGGACGCCTGTAGCCAATTACAGCTCAGGGGCTTTAGTACACGCCCCACCATTTAAAAGGCCGCCACGCCATCGGCCCCGGTCACATGAGTTCCGGCTTTAGGAGAGATTAGTCTGCTGATTCAGTCTTTGCTTGATACTGAAAGATTTGCTCTTCTTTGCTAAACCATTGGCTATTTCTTTGCTAAACCATTGCTACCTAAGTCATTGATCGTTCATTGCTGCTGATTGCACAGTTAGTGTGTTATTAGCTGCTGCTGGGGATTAGTCTGGTGCGTGCTTACTGTTAGTACAGTATTGCAGTAGTACCAACCGCAGTGCTGTTAGCACAGCATTGCACCCCAACAGCACCCATAGGACTTCTAGTGTGTTAGTGGCAGCAAACAGAGCTCCTATATTTTCTTCTCAGCAGCACCCATAGGACTTCTAGTGTGTTAGTGGCAGCAAACAGAGCTCCTATATTTTCTTCTCAGCAGCACCCATAGGACTTCTAGTGTGTTAGTGGCAGCAAACAGAGCTCCTATATTTTCTTCTCAGCAGCACCCATAGGACTTCTAGTGTGTTAGTGGCAGCAAACAGAGCTCCTATATTTTCTTCTCAGCAGCACCCATAGGACTTCTAGTGTGTTAGTGGCAGCAAACAGAGCTCCTATATTTTCTTCTCAGCAGCACCCATAGGACTTCTAGTGTGTTAGTGGCAGCAAACAGAGCTCCTATATTTTCATCTCAGAAGCACCAATAGGACTTCTAGTGTGTTAGTGGCATCACACAGAGTTCCTATATTTTCTTCTCAGCAGCACCCATAGGACTTCTAGTGTGTTAGTGGCATCACACAGAGCTCCTATATTTTCTTCTCAGCAGCACCCATAGGACTTCTAGTGTGTTAGTGGCATCACACAGAGCTCCTATATTTTCTTCTCAGCAGCACCCATAGGACTTCTAGTGTGTTAGTGGCAGCAAACAGAGCTCCTATATTTTCTTCTCAGCAGTAGGGATGAGCTTCGTGTTCGAGTCGAACATACGTTCGACTCGAACATTGGCTGTTCGATCGTTCGACGAAGATCGAACGATTTGGGCCGTTCGCGCCAAATTCGAGTGACGCGAACGGCCCACAATGCACTACGCCATCGCAGTGTCATCCAGGCGCTGTGATTGGCCAAGCATGCACTGTGACCCCGCATGCTTGGCCAATCACAGCGCCGGCAGCGAGGAGAGCAATGATTGGCCACAGGCAGGATGCCTGTGGCCAATTATTGCTGAGGGTGTTTAGTACACGCCCCACACTATAAAAGGCCGCCAGCACGGCGGCCTAGTGTAGTGTGTTCCGGAGCAGGGATAGAGTAGCATAGGCAGGGACAGTGACTGTTATTTCTTTCTTGCTTAACCTGGATTCCTTTAGTTTAGGGAAAGAGAAGGATAGGTAGGGAGAGTGTCAGTGTGTTTTGTGCTTCTGCTATAGTGTGCTTAAAAAAAACATTTATTCTAGGGACAGAAAACTCTAGGTAGGGACAGTGTCAGTTTCTTTCACTCTGCAAGTCCTTGTTTCCAGGGACCTGTAAGGACAGTGAGTTAATTTTCCTTGTGCTATATTGTGATTAAAAAAAACATTTATTCTAGGGACAGAAAACTCTAGGTAGGGACAGTGTCAGTTTCTTTCACTCTGCAAGTCCTTGTTTCCAGGGACCTGTAAGGACAGTGAGTTAATTTTCCTTGTGCTATATTGTGATTAAAAAAAACATTTTTTCTAGGGACAGAAAACTGTAGGTAGGGAGAGTGTTTTTTTTTCTTTCACTCTGCAAGTCCTTGTTTCCAGGGACCTGTAAGGACAGTGAGTTAATTTTCCTTGTGCTATATTGTGATTAAAAAAAACATTTTTTCTAGGGACAGAAAACTGTAGGTAGGGAGAGTGTTTTTTTTCTTTCACTCTGCAAGTCCTTGTTTCCAGGGACCTGTAAGGACAGTGAGTTAATTGTCCTTGTGCTATATTGTGCTTAAAAAAAACATTTATTCTAGGGACAGAAAACTCTAGGTAGGGACAGTGTCAGTTTCTTTCACTCTGCAAGTCCTTGTTTCCAGGGACCTGTAAGGACAGTGAGTTAATTTTCCTTGTGCTATATTGTGATTAAAAAAAACATTTATTCTAGGGACAGAAAACTCTAGGTAGGGACAGTGTCAGTTTCTTTCACTCTGCAAGTCCTTGTTTCCAGGGACCTGTAAGGACAGTGAGTTAATTTTCCTTGTGCTATATTGTGATTAAAAAAAACATTTATTCTAGGGACAGAAAACTCTAGGTAGGGACAGTGTCAGTTTCTTTCACTCTGCAAGTCCTTGTTTCCAGGGACCTGTAAGGACAGTGAGTTAATTTTCCTTGTGCTATATTGTGATTAAAAAAAACATTTATTCTAGGGACAGAAAACTCTAGGTAGGGAGAGTGTTTTTTTTCTTTCACTCTGCAAGTCCTTGTTTCCAGGGACCTGTAAGGACAGTGAGTTAATTTTCCTTGTGCTATATTGTGATTAAAAAAAACATTTTTTCTAGGGACAGAAAACTGTAGGTAGGGAGAGTGTTTTTTTTCTTTCACTCTGCAAGTCCTTGTTTCCAGGGACCTGTAAGGACAGTGAGTTAATTTTCCTTGTGCTATATTGTGATTAAAAAAAACATTTTTTCTAGGGACAGAAAACTGTAGGTAGGGAGAGTGTTTTTTTTCTTTCACTCTGCAAGTCCTTGTTTCCAGGGACCTGTAAGGACAGTGAGTTAATTGTCCTTGTGCTATATTGTGCTTAAAAAAAACATTTATTCTAGGGACAGAAAACTCTAGGTAGGGACAGTGTCAGTTTCTTTCACTCTGCAAGTCCTTGTTTCCAGGGACCTGTAAGGACAGTGAGTTAATTTTCCTTGTGCTATATTGTGATTAAAAAAAACATTTATTCTAGGGACAGAAAACTCTAGGTAGGGACAGTGTCAGTTTCTTTCACTCTGCAAGTCCTTGTTTCCAGGGACCTGTAAGGACAGTGAGTTAATTTTCCTTGTGCTATATTGTGATTAAAAAAAACATTTTTTCTAGGGACAGAAAACTGTAGGTAGGGAGAGTGTTTTTTTTCTTTCACTCTGCAAGTCCTTGTTTCCAGGGACCTGTAAGGACAGTGAGTTAATTTTCCTTGTGCTATATTGTGATTAAAAAAAAAATTTTTTCTAGGGACAGAAAACTGTAGGTAGGGAGAGTGTTTTTTTTCTTTCACTCTGCAAGGCCTTGTTTCCAGGGACCTGTAAGGACAGTGAGTTAATTGTCCTTGTGCTATATTGTGCTTAAAAAAAACATTTATTCTAGGGACAGAAAACTCTAGGTAGGGACAGTGTCAGTTTCTTTCACTCTGCAAGTCCTTGTTTCCAGGGACCTGTAAGGACAGTGAGTTAATTTTCCTTGTGCTATATTGTGATTAAAAAAAACATTTTTTCTAGGGACAGAAAACTGTAGGTAGGGAGAGTGTTTTTTTTCTTTCACTCTGCAAGTCCTTGTTTCCAGGGACCTGTAAGGACAGTGAGTTAATTTTCCTTGTGCTATATTGTGATTAAAAAAAACATTTTTTCTAGGGACAGAAAACTGTAGGTAGGGAGAGTGTTTTTTTTCTTTCACTCTGCAAGTCCTTGTTTCCAGGGACCTGTAAGGACAGTGAGTTAATTGTCCTTGTGCTATATTGTGCTTAAAAAAAAAAAAAATTTCTAGGGACAGAAAACTGTAGGTAGGGAGAGTGTTTTTTTTCTTTCACTCTGCAAGTCCTTGTTTCCAGGGACCTGTAAGGACAGTGAGTTAATTGTCCTTGTGCTATATTGTGCTTAAAAAAAACATTTATTCTAGGGACAGAAAACTCTAGGTAGGGACAGTGTCAGTTTCTTTCACTCTGCAAGTCCTTGTTTCCAGGGACCTGTAAGGACAGTGAGTTAATTTTCCTTGTGCTATATTGTGATTAAAAAAAACATTTTTTCTAGGGACAGAAAACTGTAGGTAGGGAGAGTGTTTTTTTTCTTTCACTCTGCAAGTCCTTGTTTCCAGGGACCTGTAAGGACAGTGAGTTAATTTTCCTTGTGCTATATTGTGATTAAAAAAAACATTTTTTCTAGGGACAGAAAACTGTAGGTAGGGAGAGTGTTTTTTTTCTTTCACTCTGCAAGTCCTTGTTTCCAGGGACCTGTAAGGACAGTGAGTTAATTGTCCTTGTGCTATATTGTGCTTAAAAAAAACATTTTTTCTAGGGACAGAAAACTGTAGGTAGGGAGAGTGTTTTTTTTTTTTCACTCTGCAAGTCCTTGTTTCCAGGGACCTGTAAGGACAGTGAGTTAATTGTCCTTGTGCTATATTGTGCTTAAAAAAAACATTTATTCTAGGGACAGAAAACTCTAGGTAGGGACAGTGTCAGTTTCTTTCACTCTGCAAGTCCTTGTTTCCAGGGACCTGTAAGGACAGTGAGTTAATTTTCCTTGTGCTATATTGTGCTTAAAAAAAACATTTATTCTAGGGACAGAAAACTCTAGGTAGGGACAGTGTCAGTTTCTTTCACTCTGCAAGTCCTTGTTTCCAGGGACCTGTAAGGACAGTGAGTTAATTTTCCTTGTGCTATATTGTGATTAAAAAAAACATTTTTTCTAGGGACAGAAAACTGTAGGTAGGGAGAGTGTTTTTTTTCTTTCACTCTGCAAGTCCTTGTTTCCAGGGACCTGTAAGGACAGTGAGTTAATTTTCCTTGTGCTATATTGTGATTAAAAAAAACATTTTTTCTAGGGACAGAAAACTGTAGGTAGGGAGAGTGTTTTTTTTCTTTCACTCTGCAAGTCCTTGTTTCCAGGGACCTGTAAGGACAGTGAGTTAATTGTCCTTGTGCTATATTGTGCTTAAAAAAAACATTTTTTCTAGGGACAGAAAACTCTAGGTAGGGAGAGTGTTTTTTTTTTTTCACTCTGCAAGTCCTTGTTTCCAGGGACCTGTAAGGACAGTGAGTTAATTGTCCTTGTGCTATATTGTGCTTAAAAAAAACATTTATTCTAGGGACAGAAAACTCTAGGTAGGGACAGTGTCAGTTTCTTTCACTCTGCAAGTCCTTGTTTCCAGGGACCTGTAAGGACAGTGAGTTAATTTTCCTTGTGCTATATTGTGCTTAAAAAAAACATTTATTCTAGGGACAGAAAACTCTAGGTAGGGACAGTGTCAGTTTCTTTCACTCTGCAAGTCCTTGTTTCCAGGGACCTGGAGAGACATTGAGTGAATTGTCCTTGTGCTATATTGTGATTAAAAAAAACATTTATTCTAGGGACAGAAAACTCTAGGTAGGGACAGTGTCAGTTTCTTTCACTGTGAAAGTCCTTGTTTCAAGGGACAGAGAAGGACACCTGAAGGTAGCCCTTATTGCTTTTTTCCCATCTCCCTGCAGGCCATCTATTAGAATGTCTGGAAGGCAAACAAGGAGAGGCAGACAGTCAGGAGGCAATAAAAGAGGGCAAGCAGGCTCTGTGTCTGGGGGCAACAGTGCTGGTCGTGGACGCGGTGCATTGTCATCAGCACATGGCCATGGGACACGCTTGTCCTTCTTTTCGGCAGCTGGACATGTTGAGCCACATCATGCCGAAGACTTGGTAGAGTGGATGACCAAGCCCTCCTCCTCCTCCTCATCCTCTCTCACCCAGGCTCAGGGTACTGGAAAAGCAGCTGCCAAAGCGTCGTCTTCCCTGGTATCAATGTCAGACAAATCATCAGTCACTCCTTCCCTAGACCCACCATGTCCTCCTCCTGAGGAGTCCCCCGAACTGTTTCAGCACAGTGTTGGGTACATGCTCCAGGAGGATGCCCAGCGTTTCGAAGGGTCTGATGATGAAACCCAGCTAGAGGAAGGCAGTAGCGTGAGAGCAGACAGAGGGGATGCTCAAGAAGGACACCAATCTGGCAGTCATGTTCCAGCAGCTGCAGCATACTGCCAGATTGGCTCCAGTGATGAGGAGGGAGGGGATGATGAGGTCAATGACTCCACGTGGGTGCCTAATAGGAGAGAGGAGGAGGAGGAGGATGAGGAGGAGGCACATCTCCAACGAGGCAGGATGCCCTTTGGTGGCCAGCGTAAGGGCAGTACACCGACGGAATCACACCGCAGAGCTCCGCCTGTGCAGGGCGCTGCCTCTGCCCGTCATTCAAAAAGTTCTTTGGTGTGGGCCTTTTTTGAGGCTAGTGCATCAGATCGCACAGCTGCTGTTTGCAACATATGTCTCAAGCGTATATCGCGTGGCCAAAACATCAGCCGCTTGGGTACCACATGCCTGACCAGACATATGTTGACCTGCCATGCAGCTCGTTGGCAAGCCTACCTCAAAGACCCACACCAAAGAACAAAGCGGACCTCTCCTTGCACCGCATCAGCTGGGATCTCCAACCCCACTATAACTTCAGTCCTCTCTGAAACATGCACTGAGAGGAATGAAGGTGTAGAATTAGGTGTGTCACAGCCAAGTACTTGCGCCCACTCTGCTAGCAGTACACCGACGTCCGATTCTAGCAGGCAAATTTCCCTGCCCCAGCTGCTGGACCGTCGAAAGAAGTTCACTCCCAGCCATCCACATGCCCAGCGGTTGAATGCTAGCTTGGCTAAATTGCTAGCGCTTCAACTGCTGCCTTTTCAGTTGGTAGACTCGGCCCCCTTCCGTGAGTTTGTGCAATGTGCGGTTCCTCAGTGGCAGGTTCCCAAACGCCACTTTTTCTCACGGAAGGCTATTCCGGCTCTCTACCGGCATGTGGAAGGCAATGTCTTGGCCTCGCTGGACAGGGCGGTCAGCGGTAAGGTGCATATTACCGCTGACTCATGGTCCAGCAGGCATGGACAGGGACGTTACCTTTCTTTCACGGCCCATTGGGTCACTCTTTTGGCAGCTGGGAAGGATTCAGGACAAGGTGCAGTAGTGTTGGAGGTTGTCCCACCGCCACGCCTCCAAAATGCTACTACTGGTTGTGACACACCTCTCTCCTCCACCCCCTCCTCTTCTTCTTCCTCCATGGCCTCTTCCTGTGGTTTGTCCTATGAACCAGCGGTGCTCCGTAGCCGTTCACGGGGCTACGCAAGTACGCAGGCAAAAAGATGCCATGCCGTGCTTGCGCTGGTGTGTTTGGGGGACAGAAGCCACACTGGGGCAGAGGTCCTGTCTGCTCTGCAGGGCCAGGCCGAGAGGTGGTTGACGCCACGCCAGCTTAAGCCAGGAATGGTGGTTTGCGACAATGGCACCAACCTCCTCTCCGCCCTCCGACAGGGACAACTGACCCATGTGCCCTGTGTGGCTCACGTCCTTAACCTGGTGGTGCAGCGCTTCTTGGGCAGGTACCCGGGCTTACAGGATGTCCTGAGGCAGGCCAGGAAAGTCTGTGTGCATTTCCGCAGATCTTATAATGCCAGTGCTCGCCTGGCTGAGCTGCAAAAGGAGTTGAACCTGCCCAAGAACCGCCTTATATGTGACATGCCCACCAGGTGGAACTCAACGTTGGCCATGCTGCAGCGGCTGCACACGCAGCAGAGGGCCATCAATGAGTACCTGTGCGACTACGGCACCAGGACAGGGTCAGGGGAGCTTGGTTTTTTTTCTCCACGCCAGTGGGGCATGATCAGGGATGCATGCACTGTCCTGGCACCATTTGAGGAGGCCACGAGGATGGTGAGCAGTGACAGTGCATGCATCAGTGACACTGTACCTCTTGTCCACCTGTTGGAGCACACGCTGCGTGGAATAATGGACAGGGCACTTGAGGCAGAACAGAGGCAGGAAGAGGAGGACTTCCTTGCCTCTCAAGGCCCCCTTTACCCAGACAGTGTTCCTTCTGTCCCACCCATCGCACAGGAAGAGGAGGAGGAGGAGGAGGAGGAGGAGGAGGATTGTGTCAGCATGGAGGTGGAGGCTGGCACTCAGCATCATCAGCAGCAGTCTTTTAGGGATGATTTACAGTCCCAAGAAACCAGTGGACTTGTACGTGGCTGGGAGGAGGTGGCTGCGGATCATGTCGTCCTTAGTGACCCAGAGGACTCCGGAGCGAATGCCTCAGCAAACCTACGCTGCATGGCCTCCCTGATCCTGCAAAGTCTGCGGAAGGATCCTCGTATTCTTCGGATCAAGGAGAGGGACCATTACTGGCTGGCCACTCTCCTTGATCCACGGTACAAGGGTAAGGTTGCGGACCTTATGTTACCGTCGCAGAGGGAGCAGAGGATGAGACAACTCCGGGAGGCCTTGCAGAAAGGTCTGTGCAACGCGTTCCCAGAGACTGGGAGGTTGCAAACTCCTGGTCCTGGACAACGAGTTGCTGAGGCTTCGGCCAGTCAAAGAAGGAGCGGTGGGGAAGGTGGCCGTCTGACCGATGCGTTCAGACAATTCTTTAGTCCGCAGCCCCAAAGTATGATCGGTTCCAGCAACCATCGCCAGCGTCTGATAAACATGGTGCAGGAATATCTAGGGGCAAGGTCAGACTTGGACACCTTCCCCACCGAAAATCCTCTGGCTTACTGGGTCTTGAGGATGGATCACTGGCCAGAGCTTGCACAGTATGCAATTGAGCTACTGGCCTGTCCTGCATCCAGCGTTCTTTCGGAACGCACATTCAGTGCTGCTGGAGGATTTGTCACGGATCACAGGGTGCGCCTGTCCACCGACTCGGTTGATCGACTGACTTTCATCAAGATGAACCAGTCTTGGATCACCACCAGCTACCACACACCTGATGCTGATATAACAGACTAATTGATTTTAAAATGTCACATCCCTTCAAGACTGATGCTGATGCTGAGTGCCTGTGCTGTTATGTTGACTGGCTATCCTCCTCCTCCGAGTCCTCAATGATACGATTGATGATGATAGCTTGGAAGATCATTTTTGTTTATGGGTGCCGCCACCATTGCCTAACGCCCAATTTTTCAGCCCCTGTTTAACAGGGGCGTGTAATTACAATTTTTGAAGCAATACTTTGCAACAGGGCTCATTGCTGTGCTCCAAGTACAGTATCTGTGAGGAGTTGCAGTGTTGTGCCACCAGTGCCTAAGGCCCAATTTTTCAGCCCCTGTTTAACAGGGGCGTGTCATTACAATTTTTGAAGCAATACTTTGCAACAGGGCTCATTGCTGTGCTCCAAGTACAGTATCTGTGAAGGGTTGCAGTGTTGTGCCACCAGTGCCTAAGGCCCAATTTTTCAGCCCCTGTTCAACAGGGGCATGTAATTACAATTCTTGATCTAATAATTCACAGCAGGGCCCATTGCTGCACCCACCAAGAGTAACTGTCAGGGCTTACAGTGTTGTGGCACCAGCACCACCATCAAAGGCCCAATTTTTACTACCACTGTTCAACAATTATATGTAATTAAAATTCCTGATATAATAGTTGACAGCAGGGCGTTCCAGCACCAACCAAGAGTAACTGTGAGTGCTTACAGTGTTGTGCCAACACCAACAACTAAGGGGCCTATTTCTGCAGAGTATATACGGCAGGTCCCTACTTTCAAACATCCAACTTACAAACGACTCCTACTTGCAAACGCAAGAAGACAACAGGAAGTGAGAGGAAATCTACCACTAGGAAGGAAAATTCTCTCCTGTAAGAATAAATATGGGAGAAAGGTGTCTCCTCTGTACTGATGCTTTATCAGCAATCCTTGTTTCAAGAAAAACACCACATTTCAAAAACAGTTGTCATTAGGACGGAAAGTGAGGTGAAATGTTCTGAACAGGGGCACAGACAGCAAAACAAATGTTACAGGGGTGATAACCCTTACCTATGTTTTCCAAAAAGTTTAAAAATAGATTTTTGGTCTGGAGCTACACTTCAACAATGTACCTGTTCAAAATTACAAACAGATTCTACATAAGAACAAACCTACAGTCCCTGTCTTGTATGCACCGCCTGTATACGGCTGTTCAGAGTATATAGGGCCTTTTTTATTTTATGTGCGGGGTTCCCCTTAATATCCATACAAGACCCAAAGGGGCTGGTAATGGGCTGGGGTAGGGGGGGGGTCATGGGGTAGCTATGCCATTTTTCTTAAAGATTTTCATCCATATTACCGGGACCAGACATTACATTAAAGCCGCAAGCAGTTTTAAATGGCTTTTTTTTCCTTTAGAAGTGTCATTTTGTGCAGGGACAGTTCTAAACACGGGAAACACGTGGCACTTCACAGGCATACTTTAGACACCCCCCAGGTACGATATTTAAAGGAATATTTGACTTTTTTTTTTTCACTTTATGCATCATTAAAATGACTGCTCCCGGAAAACGACCGTTTTTAAAACTTATTTTTGCATTGATACATGTCCCCTGGTGCAGAACCCGGGTTCCCAAACCCTTTTTAGGACAATAACATGCATAATAGTTGTTATAATTAGCACTTTAGAATTCGAACGTTCGCATCCATTGTATTTAATAGGGTTCTAATGTTCGTTCGAACTTTCGGTCCGTTCGCGGGTTCTGGTGCGAACCGAACCCGGGGGTGTTCGGCTCATCACTACTCAGCAGCACCCATAGGACTTCTAGTGTGTTAGTGGCATCACACAGAGCTCCTATATTTTCTTCTCAGCAGCACCCATAGGACTTCTAGTGTGTTAGTGGCATCACACAGAGCTCCTATATTTTCATCTCAGAAGCACCCATAGGACTTCTAGTGTGTTAGTGGCAGCAAACAGAGCTCCTATATTTTCTTCTCAGCACCACCCATAGGACTTCTAGTGTGTTAGTGGCATCAAACAGAGCTCCTATATTTTCTTCTCAGCAGCACCCATAGGACTTCTAGTGTGTTAGTGGCAGCAAACAGAGCTCCTATATTTTCTTCTCAGCAGCACCCATAGGACTTCTAGTGTGTTAGTGGCAGCAAACAGAGCTCCTATATTTTCTTCTCAGCAGCACCCATAGGACTTCTAGTGTGTTAGTGGCAGCAAACAGAGCTCCTATATTTTCATCTCAGAAGCACCAATAGGACTTCTAGTGTGTTAGTGGCATCACACAGAGTTCCTATATTTTCTTCTCAGCAGCACCCATAGGACTTCTAGTGTGTTAGTGGCATCACACAGAGCTCCTATATTTTCTTCTCAGCACCACCCATAGGACTTCTAGTGTGTTAGTGGCATCACACAGAATTCCTATATTTTCTTCTCAGCAGCACCCATAGGACTTCTAGTGTGTTAGTGGCATCACACAGAGCTCCTATATTTTCTTCTCAGCAGCACCCATAGGACTTCTAGTGTGTTAGTGGCATCACACAGAGCTCCTATATTTTCTTCTCAGCAGCACCCATAGGACTTCTAGTGTGTTAGTGGCAGCAAACAGAGCTCCTATATTTTCTTCTCAGCAGCACCCATAGGACTTCTAGTGTGTTAGTGGCAGCAAACAGAGCTCCTATATTTTCTTCTCAGCAGCACCCATAGGACTTCTAGTGTGTTAGTGGCATCACACAGAGCTCCTATATTTTCTTCTCAGCAGCACCCATAGGACTTCTAGTGTGTTAGTGGCAGCAAACAGAGCTCCTATATTTTCTTCTCAGCACCACCCATAGGACTTCTAGTGTGTTAGTGGCATCACACAGAGCTCCTATATTTTCTTCTCAGCAGCACCCATAGGACTTCTAGTGTGTTAGTGGCATCACACAGAGCTCCTATATTTTCTTCTCAGCAGCACCCATAGGACTTCTAGTGTGTTAGTGGCATCACACAGAGCTCCTATATTTTCTTCTCAGCAGCACCCATAGGACTTCTAGTGTGTTAGTGGCAGCAAACAGAGCTCCTATATTTTCTTCTCAGAAGCACCCATAGGACTTCTAGTGTGTTAGTGGCAGCAAACAGAGCTCCTATATTTTCTTCTCAGCAGCACCCATAGGACTTCTAGTGTGTTAGTGGCAGCAAACAGAGCTCCTATATTTTCTTCTCAGCAGCACCCATAGGACTTCTAGTGTGTTAGTGGCAGCAAACAGAGCTCCTATATTTTCTTCTCAGCAGCACCCATAGGACTTCTAATGTGTTAGTGGCAGCAAACAGAGCTCCTATATTTTCTTCTCAGCAGCACCCATAGGACTTCTAATGTGTTAGTGGCATCACACAGAGTTCCTATATTTTCATCTCAGCAGCACCCATAGGACTTCTAGTGTGTTAGTGGCAGCAAACAGAGCTCCTATATTTTCTTCTCAGCAGCACCCATAGGACTTCTAGTGTGTTAGTGGCAGCAAACAGAGCTCCTATATTTTCTTCTCAGCAGCACCCATAGGACTTCTAGTGTGTTAGTGGCAGCAAACAGAGCTCCTATATTTTCTTCTCAGCAGCACCCATAGGACTTCTAGTGTGTTAGTGGCATCACACAGAGCTCCTATATTTTCTTCTCAGCAGCACCCATAGGACTTCTAGTGTGTTAGTGGCATCACACAGAGCTCCTATATTTTCATCTCAGAAGCACCCATAGGACTTCTAGTGTGTTAGTGGCATCACACAGAGCTCCTATATTTTCATCTCAGAAGCACCCATAGGACTTCTAGTGTGTTAGTGGCATCACACAGAGCTCCTATATTTTCATCTCAGCAGCACCCATAGGACTTCTAGTGTGTTAGTGGCATCACACAGAGCTCCTATATTTTCTTCTCAGCAGCAACCATAGGACTTCTAGTGTGTTAGTGGCAGCAAACAGAGCTCCTATATTTTCTTCTCAGCAGCACCCATAGGACTTCTAGTGTGTTAGTGGCATCACACAGAGCTCCTATATTTTCTTCTCAGAAGCACCCATAGGACTTCTAGTGTGTTAGTGGCATCACACAGAGCTCCTATATTTTCTTCTCAGCAGCACCCATAGGACTTCTAGTGTGTTAGTGGCAGCAAACAGAGCTCCTATATTTTCTTGTCAGCAGCACACATAGTACCTATAGTGTGTTAGTGTCAGCACCCATAGGACCTACAGTGTGTTGTGAGCACACATAGGAGTTCTATTTTTTATACTATATACACTACCGACTACAATGGCTGGAAGACCGCCAAGGAGAGGCAGAGCGTGCCGAGGCAAGAACACAGGGCAGGCAGGCTCTGTTTCTAGAGACAACAGTGCTGGCCGTGGACGTGGTCGTGCATCGTCATCAGCACGTGGCCATGGGACACGCTTGTCTTTGTTTTCGGCAGCTGGACATGTGGAGCCGCATCATGCCGAAGGCTTGGTAGAATGGATGACCAAGCCCTCCTCATCCTCCTCATCCTCTCTCACCCAGGCTCAGGGTACTGGCAGAGCAGCTGCCAATGCGTACTCAATGGCATCATCAGCCACCCCTTCCCTAGACCCACCATGTCCTCCTGAGGAGTCCCCCGAACTGTTTGAGCACAGTGTTGGGTACATGCTCCAGGAGGATGCCCAACGATTCGAAGGCTCGGATGATGATACCCAGCTTGAGGAAGTCAGTAGTGTGCGCGCAGAGAGAGGGGATGCTGAAGGACAGCAATCTGGCAGTAGTGTTCCACCAGCTGCAGCTTACTGCCAGGTTTGCTCTAGTGGTGAAGAGGGAGGGGATGATGAGGTCACTGACTCCACGTGGGTGCCTGAAGGGAGAGAGGAGGAGGAGGAGGAGGATGCAGCGTCACATGTCCAACGAGGCAGGATGCCCCCTGGAGGCCAGCTAGAGGCCAGCACAGCAACTGTACCACACCGCAGAGCTCCGCCTGTGCAGGGCGCTGCCTCTGCACGTTATCACAAAAGTTCTTTGGTGTGGGCCTTTTTTGAGACGAGTGCATCAGATCGCACCACTGCTATTTGCAATATTTGTCTCAAGCGTATCTCGCGTGGCCAAAACATCAGCCGCTTGGGCACCACAAGCATGAGCAGACATATGTCGACCTGCCATGCAGCTCATTGGCAAGCACACATAAAAGACCCACACCAAAGAACAAAGCGGACCTCTCCTTGCTCCTCATCAGCTGGGATCTCCATCCCCACTATATCTTCAGTCCTCTCTGAAAGCTGCTCTGAGAGGACTGAAGGTGTAGAATTAGGTGTGTCACAACCAAGTACTTGCAGTACACCGACGTCCGATTGTAGCAGGCAAATTTCCCTGCCCCAGCTGCTGGACCGTCGAAAGAAGTATACTCCCAGCCATCCACATGCCCAGCGGTTGAATGCTAGCTTGGCTAAATTGCTAGCACTTCAACTGCTGCCTTTTCAGTTGATAGACTCGGCCCCCTTCCGTGAGTTTGTTCAATGTGCGGTTCCTCAGTGGCAGGTTCCCAAACGCCACTTTTTCTCACGGAAGGCGATTCCGTCTCTCTACTGGCATGTGGAAGGCAATGTCCATGCCTCGCTGGACAGGGCGGTCAGCGGTAAGGTGCATATTACCGCTGACTCATGGTCCAGCAGGCATGGACAGGGACGTTATCTTTCTTTCACGGCCCATTGGTGTTACTCTATTGGCAGCTGGGAGGGATGCAGGACAAGGTGCAGTAGTGTTGGAGGTTGTTCCGCCACCACGCCTCCAAAATGCTACTACTGGTTGTGACACACCTCTCTCCTCCACCCCCTCCTCTTCTTCTTCCTCCATGTCCTCTTCGAGTGCTCTGTCCTCGGAACCAGCGGTGCTCCGTAGGCGTACAAGGGGCTACGCGAGTACGCAGGCAAAAAGATGCCATGCCGTGCTTGCGCTGGTGTGTTTGGGGGACAGGAGCCACACTGGGCCAGAGGTTCTGGCAGCTCTGCAGGGGCAGGCCGAGAGGTGGTTGACGCCACGCCAGCTTAAGCCAGGAATGGTCGTTTCTGATAATGGCACCAACCTCCTCTCCGCCCTGCGACAGGGGCAGCTCACCCATGTGCCCTGTATGGCTCACGTCCTCAACCTGGTGGTGCAGCGGTTCTTGGGCAGGTTCCCAGGCTTACAGGATGTCCTGAGGCAGGCCAGGAAAGTCTGTGTGCATTTCCGCCGATCTTATAATGCCAGTGCTCGGCTGACTGAGCTGCAAAAGGAGCTGAACCTGCCCAAGAACCGCCTAATATGTGACATGCCCACCAGGTGGAACTCAACGTTGGCCATGCTGCAGCGACTGCACACGCAGCAGAGGGCCATCAATGAGTACCTTTGCGACTACGGCACCAGGACAGGGTCAGGGGAGCTTGGCTTTTTTTCCCCACGCCAGTGGAGCATGATCAGGGATGCATGCACTGTCCTCTCACCATTTGAGGAGGCCACGAGGATGGTGAGCAGTGACAGTGCATGCATCAGTGACACTGTACCTCTTGTCCACCTGTTGGAGCATACGCTGCGTGGGATAATGGACAGGGCACTTGAGGCAGAACAGAGGCAGGAAGAGGAGGACTTCCTTGTCTCTCAAGGCCCCCTTTATCCAGACAATGTTCCTTCTGTCCCACCCATCACACAGGAAGAGGAGGAGGAGGGGGAGGAGGATTGTGTGAGCATGGAGGTGGAGCCTGGCACTCAGCATCAGCAGCAGCAGTCTTTTAGGGATGATGTACAGTCCCAACAAACCAGTGGACTTGTACGTGGCTGGGAGGAGGTGGCTGGCGATCATGTCATCCTCAGTGACCCAGAAGACTCCGGACCGAATGCCTCAGCTAACCTACGCTGCATGGCCTCCCTGATCCTGCAAAGCCTGCGGAAGGATCCTCGTGTTCTTCGGATCAAGGAGAGTGACCATTACTGGCTGGCCACTCTCCTTGATCCACGGTACAAGGGTAAGGTTGCGGACCTTATCTTGCCGTCGCAGAGGGAGCAGAGGATGAGACATCTCAGGGAGGCCTTGCAGAAAGGTCTGTGCAACGCGTTCCCAGAAACTGGGAGGTTACAAACTCCTGGTCCTGGACGACGAGTTGCTGAGGCTTCGGTCAGTAGCAGAAGGAGCGGTGGGGAAGGTGGACGTCTGACCGATGCGTTCAGACAATTTTTTAGTCCGCAGCCCCAAGGTATGATCGGTTCCAGCAACCATCGCCAGCGTCTGATATACATGGTGCAGGAATACCTAGGGGCAAGGTCAGACTTGGACACCTTTCCCACCGAAAATCCTCTGGCTTACTGGGTCCTGAGGATGGATCACTGGCCAGAGCTTGCACAGTATGCAATTGAGCTACTGGCCTGTCCTGCATCCAGCGTTCTTTCCGAACGGACATTCAGTGCTGCTGGAGGATTTGTCACCGATCATAGGGTGCGCCTGTCCACCGACTCGGTTGATCGACTGACCTTCATAAAAATGAATCAGTCTTGGATCACCACCAGCTACCAGACACCTGAAGCGGATATAACGGAATAATTTATAATGTCACATCCCTTCAAGACTGCCTATGCTGATGCTGAGTGACTGTCCTGTTATGTTCACTGACTATCCTCTTCCTCCTCCTCAATGATCCATGCCACCACACCAGTGCCTAAGGCACAATTTTTCAGCCCCTGTATAACAGGGGCGTGTAATTACAATTTTTTAAAAAGATGCTTCGCAACAGGTGTGACTGCTGTGCTCAGAGTACAGTATCTGTGAGGGGTTGCAGTGTTGTGGCACCAGCACCAGTGCCTAAGGCACAATTTTTCAGCCCCTGTATAACAGGGGCGTGTAATTACAATTTTTTAAAAAGATGCTTCGCAACAGGTGTGACTGCTGTGCTCCAAGTACAGTATCTGTGAGGGGTTGCAGTGTTGTGGCACCAGCATCAATGCCTAAGGCACAATTTTTCAGCCCCTGTTTAACAGGGGCGTGTAATTACAAATCTTGATCTAATAGTTCACAGCAGGGCCCATTCCTGCGCCCACCAAGAGTAACTATGAGGGCCTACAGTCTTGTGGCAACACCGTCCACCACCACCACCACCACCAAAGGCCCAATTTTTCTGCCCTGTTCAACAGGTGCATGCAATTACAAATCTTGATCTAATAACTCACAGCAGGGCCCATTCCTGCACCCACCAAGAGTAACTGTGAGGGCTTACAGTCTTGTGGCAACACCGTCCACCACCACCACCACCACCACCAAAGGCCCAATTTTTCTGCCCGGTTCAACAGGTGCATGCAAGTACAAATCTTGATCTATTAACTCACAGCAGGGCCCATTCCTGTGCCCACCAGTCTTGTGGCTACACCAACATCTAATAGGGCAAATTTCTGCAGAGTATATACGGCAGGCCCCTACTTTCAAACATCCAACTTACAAACGACTCCTACTTGCAAACGGCAAGAGAAAACAGGAAGTGAGAGGAAATCTACCCCTAGGAAGGAAAATTCTATCCTGTTAGATTTAATTTGGGAAAAAGGTATCTCCTCTCTACTGATGCTTTATCACCAATCCTTGTTTCAATTAAAACCCCACTTTTCCAAAAACATTTGTCATTGGGACGGAAAGTGAGGTGACATGTTCTGAACAGATGTGCAAAGACAGCAAATGTTACAGGGGTGATAACCCCTCCCTATGTTCTCCAAAAAGCTTAAAAATTGATTTTTTTGGGATGTAGCTACACTTCATAATGTACCTGTTCAGATTCTACTTAAGAACAAACCTACAGTCCATGTCTTGTTTGCACCACCTATATACTGCTGTTCAGAGTATATAGGGTTGTAGGTATAGGGTTTTATTTTGGGTGCGGGGTCCCCCTTAGTATCCATACAAGACCCAAAGGGGCTGGGGTGGGGGGGGGGGGTGATGGGGTAGCCATGCCATTTTTCTCAAGGATTTTCAGCCATATGGCGGCCAGGACAAGACATGACATTAAAGCCGCAAGTGGTTTTAAATGGCTTCTTTTTTTCCTTTACAAATGTCATTTTGTGCAAGGACAGTTCTAAACACGGGAAACACATGCCACTTCACAGGCATACTTTAGACTTTAGATGTCGTCTATGCTTTAAATCGTCCCGAGATTGTACTCTGGGTACGATACATCGACGACATCCTCCTCCTATGGAGGGGAGATCAGGATTCCCTTAAGAGTTTCATGTCTATTCTTAATGACAACAATATTGGCATTAGTTTGTCATATGAAATGAGTTATACTCAGATTCATTTCTTAGACTTAGAGATATTTTCAAGTGGGGGCCAGTTACATACTAAAACGTTTTTCAAATCCACTGACCGGAATGGATACATTCCGGTTGACAGTTGTCACCACTCAGCATGGCTGAAATCGGTCCCACGGAGTCAACTGTTGAGGATTCGGCGCAACTGTTCCCATTTCTCAGATTTTCAATACCAAGCAAACATTTTGAAATCTAGGTTTGTTGATAAGGGCTACAATCCTTCTCAGATAGATGAAGAAATTCAACGTATTTCCACTATAAGTAGGGATTCATTATTAACAGAAAGAAGTAAAACAATTCAGGATTCTAAATTTAAATGGTCTTTTTACACCACATTTTCCACCCAACATAAACAAATAAGAGACATTTTTCAGAGGCATTGGAATGTCCTTAAAAATGATCAGGTCCTTGGTCCTTCACTCCCAGATAGAGCTGGAGTGACCTACAGAGGGGCTTCCTCACTCAAAAGTCAGATAGCTCCAAACATAAGTAATCCACCCATCATTCCCGTCTTTTTTCCACACCTTAAAGCATACTATCCATGCAGAAAATGCAAGGTATGCCAGGTTAATTTATGTGGGAAACGGAAAACGGATACTTTTTGCTCTACATCCACGGGAACAAATTATAAAATGAAGCATTTTACCACCTGTGCAACTAGATTTATTGTCTACCTACTTACCTGCCCATGCGGGAAACAGTACGTAGGACGTACCATTCGCACGTTTGCCATTAGGGTGGGTGAACATCTCACTAGTATTCGTAAAGGAAAAACCAACCATAGTGTTCCAAGACACTATTTGGAGTCTCACAATAAAGATCCAAGGGGCACTAGGTTTGTGATCATAGACAAATTTGTTCCCCATTGGAGGGGGGAGTCCTGTGTAAGAGGGGTCTCGAGACTAGAGACCTACTGGATATACCAGTTAAAGAGTTACAGGCCCTATGGACTTAACATCGATTGGGATATTAATGCCTTTATTAACCAATCCTGATATTTTCCCATTCGGGGTTACACATTTCGCCATCCGCTCCAAATCATTCATGTTCCATGCAATTTTTATTTTTATTTTTATTTTATTTTAAAATCTTTCCTATTGATACATTGTTCACGTGTGGGTTTACATTGGCACCGTGGCAATTAGTCACACATTTGCCCTGATGTTCTGTATTTATATATGGTTCTATATGTGTCATTATATATTCTATATGTATGGATGAGACCATAGGTCTCATTAACATATAGCCATGTGTGGCCCCATTGTTTACAATGTTTTTATCCTCCGGTATATATGGGTAATTTCTATATATACATATATTTTACATACTAATATATTGTTTAATCAAACTTGCACCATTCGGCCTTTTGATCATCAGCGGGATGTTTACTACATCATATTGGGGAATTGGTTCTTTGAGATTGAGTCTGGGAGACATATTTCTGAGTTCCATATCCTAATACGTGGTGATCTGCCCTCTGAACACGACGTATGGCCCGCAAGCACACAGTGAGAACGCAATGCATGGAAATAGCCGCCACGCTTTATTGCGTTCCGACTACATATCCCACTGTGCTTTGCGCACGGTCACGCCGTCTATGAGGGATCCAATCTAATGTACGCCGATGACACGTAGACATTGTAAGTCACGTCGATGGCGTAACACGCTTCTTCGCTTTGTCCTGATTGGCCCAGTGTATGCCGAGGACACGTGGACGGTGTTAGTCACGTTGATGGCGTAGTATGCCTCTCCGGTTTATCCTGATTGGCCTGATTCGTCACATGACGGAGGTCATGTGACGCAGAACCAGCCATGTGACTCACCAATCCCGGAAGTGAAACATTGGGACATACGGGCATGCAATTAAGGTACAAATCTCTTCCTATATATAGCGTGGGGGGCATCAGGACGGCGTGTACCCCAGTTGATGTCTTATCAGACGAAACGCGTCGGGTTTTACATGCCAGTCCTTATTGCCCATCTCACGCATTCTTGATATTTGAAGCTTACCACTTCTGAAGTTCATCTTTGGGTTTGTTTGTAATTTTTGAGTGGATTGCCTTCTATTTGAGATTGAACTGCTTGTTTGCTGCTGTTTTTTACTGGAATTTTATGGTTGCTTTTAAATAAATTCCCATTTTTGGATTTACACTATGTGGAAGTGCTCTTTCCTGTTTTTTTGGTGACACCATCCATATGGAGGGCTTCGGGTCTATATGCTGATTACCCACACCTGGAGCGAGTCACATTTGGAAACATTGAAAGACGCCACCAACAGGAGAGGACAACTTTGGTTTCTATTTGCTGGTCCCTGACGTGGACATAAGCCTGATAGATCCACCGCTATATGGTGAGCTGGATCTACAACTCTTGGTAAGAGTATTTATTTCTTACTTATTGTCCCTGACCCAATGGTGAAGGCACTCCCGGGTGTTACATCATATTGGCATACAAACCATCTATTTCAAGGAACCATTTGAAACAGGACTTGCATATCCACAGACGACTACTTTTGGATATTGTTTTCCTACCTGTACTCAGAGACATTTAAAATTTTGTTTGCACTGAACTTTGTGGATATTTCATATGTCACATAGTTCTGTTCCTTATAGGTGATTTACAGTTTTGTATAGGATTTAGGCACCAATAGGTGTTATAGATTCCTTATGATTGTTTATAAGTGTTCACTGTAAAGAGTCACTACATCTTTTATTTTGATCTATTTCTAGGGGTATCAGTAGTTCTCTTAGATCACGGTGACATATCACCGTACCACTGTTTGAATAGATTTATCATACTTTTTATTTAAGTATACACGTTACACGTGTTTGTTACAACGTTTATCATTTGGTCTTCATTAGGCCATTCGGTTCTCCATTGAGTCCCAACACACATTTGAATTCACTTTTGAATCTCACATAGCGCCTACATTTATATATTCATATACTTTAGACACCCCCCAGGTACCATATTTAAAGGAAAATTTCACTTTTTTTTTTTTCACTTTATGCATCATTAAAATGACTGCTCCCGAAAAAACTTTAGTTTTTAAAATTTCTTTTTGCATTGATATATGTCCCCTGGGGCAGGACCCGGGTCCCCAAACCTGTTTTATGACATTAACATGCATATTGGCCGTTGTAATTAGCAATTTTGATTTCGAACGTTCGCGTCCATTATAACGAATAGGGTTCGAAAATTCACGCGAACTTTCGGTCCGTTCGAAGGTTCTGGTGCGAACCGAACCCGGGGGTGTTCGGCTCATCCCTAATGATGATAGCTTGGAAGAACATTTTTGTTTCTGGGTGCCGCCACCAGTGGCTAAGGCCCAATTTTTCAGCCCCTGTTTAACAGGGGCGTGTTATTACAATTTTTTATGCAATGCTTTACAGCAGGGCTCATTCCTGCACTCCAACTAGAGTATCTGGGAGAGGTTGCAGTGTCGTGGCACCAGCACCAGTGCCAAAGGCCCAATTTTTCAGCCCCTGTTTAACAGGGGCGTGTAATTACAATTTTTGATGCAATACTTTGCAACAGGGCTCATTGCTGTGCTCCAAGTACAGTATCTGTGAGGGGTTGCAGTGTTGTGGCACCAGTGCCTAAGGCCCAATTTTTCTGCCCCTGTTTAACAGGGGCATGTAATTACAATTCTTGATCTAATAATTCACAGCAGGGCCCATTCATGCGCCCACCAAGAGTAACTGTGAGGGCTCACAGTGTTGTGGCAACACCAACATGTAAGGGGCAAATTTCAGCAGAGTATATACGGCAGGCCCCTACTTTCAAACATCCAACCTACAAACGACTCCTCCTTGCAAACGGAAGGATACAACAGGAAGTGAGAGGAAATCTACCCCTAGGAAGGCAAATTCTCTCCTGTAAGAGTTAATATGGGAAAGAAAGTGTCTCCTCTCCACTGATTCTTTATCACCAATTCTTGTTTCAATAAAAACCCCAAATTTTCAAAAAACATTTGTCATTAAGACGGAAAGTGAGGTGCAATGTTCTGAACAGGGGCACAGACAGCAAAACAAATGTTACAGGGGTGATAACCCTTACCTATGTTCTCCAAAAAGCTTAAAAATATATTTCTTGGCTGGAGCTACACTTAAACAATGTACCTGTTCAAAATTACAAACAGATTCTACATAAGAACAAACCTACAGTCCCTGTCTTGTATGCACCGCCTGTATACGGCTGTTCAGAGTATATAGGGCCTTTTTTATTTTGTGTGCGGGGTTCCCCTTAATATCCATACAAGACCCAAAGGGGCTGGTAATGGGCTGGTAATGGGCTGGGGTAGGGGGGGAGGTGATGGGGTAGCTATGCCATTTTTCTTAAAGATTTTCATCCATATTACCGGGACCAGACATTACATTAAATCCGCAAGCAGTTTTAAATGGCTTTTTTTCCTTTACAAATGTAATTTTGTGCAGGGACAGTTCTAAACACGGGAAACACGTGGCACTTCACAGGCATACTTTAGACACCCCCCAGGTACGATATTTAAAGGAATATTTGACTTTTTTTTTTTCACTTTATGTATCATTAAAATGACTGCTCCCGAAAAATGCCAGTTTTTAAAACTTCTTTTTGCATTGATACATGTCCCCTGGTGCAGAACCCGGGTTCCCAAACTCTGTTTAGGACAATAACATGCATAATAGTCGTTATAAAGGACTTTTCCAAGGTGTTTGTGTGTTTTTATTTACATTTTTTGACACTTTCTTCGTGAAATGGTAGGGGTACAATGTACCCCTTACTAATTCACATAGGGGGGGCCAGGATCTGGGGGTCCCCTTTGTTAAAGGGGTCTTCCAGATTCCGATAAGCCCCCCGCCTGCAGACCCCCACAACCACCGGGCAAGGGTTGTGGGGATGAGGCCCTTGTCCCCATCAACATGGGGACATCCTCCCCATGTTGAGGGCATGTGGTACGGTTCAGGAGGGAGGGGGGGCCGCTCTCTCGTCCCCCCCCTTCCCCTGCGGCCGACCAGGTTGCGTGCTCGGATAAGGGTCTGGTATGGATTTTTGGGGGGACTCCACGCCATTTTTTTTTAAATTTGCGGCGGGGTTCCCCTTAATATCCATTCCAGACCTAAAGGGCCTGGTAATTGAATTTGGGGGACCCCCCACGCTTTTTTTTATTTTTTATCAATGACTTTTGTATGTATTGATAAAAGCCGACAATTCATTATAGCCGCAAGTGAGTTTTAAATGACTTTTTTTCCTTCAAAAATGACACTTTGTGCAGGGACAGTTCTAAGCACGGGAAACATGCGCCACTTTACATGCATATCATACACACCCCCCAGGTACGAAATTTAAAGGAAAATTTCCCTTTTATTTTTTCATTTTAAGCATTATTAAAATCACTGCTCCCGAAAAACGTCTATTTTTTAAACCTTTTTTTGCATTGATACATGTCCCCTGGGGCAGGACCCCGGTCCCCAAACACTTTTTAGGACAATAAATTGTATATTAGCCTTTATAATTAGCACTTTAGATTTTGAACGTTCGAGTCCATTGTATTTAATAGGGTTCTAAAGTTCACACGAACAGTCTGTCTGTTCGCAGGTTCTGGTGCGAACCGAACAGGGGGGTGTTCGGCTCATCCCTGGTCCCCAGAAACCCAGTTGTACGTGGCTGGGAGGAGGTGGTTGCAGATCATGTGATCCTTAGTGACCCAGAGGACTCAGGATCGAATGCCTCTGCAAACTTATGCTGCATCGCCTCCCTGATCCTGCAAAGCCTGCGCAAGCACCCTAGGATTTGTGGTATCAAGGAGAGGGATCATTACTGGTTGGCAACCCTTCTTGATCCACGTTACGGTAAGGTTGCAGAACTCATCCTGCCTTCGCAGAGGGAGCAGAGGATGAAACATCTTCGGGAGGCCTTGCAGAAAGGTTTGTGCAATTCGTTTCCAGAGCCTGGGAGGTTACAATTTCCTGGTGCTGGACAACGTGTTGCTGAGACTTCGTTTACTCACAAAAAGAGCGGTGGAGAAGGTGGCCGGCTGACCCATGCCTTCAGACAATTCTTCAGTCTGCAGCGCCAAGGTCTGATCGGTTCCAGCAACCACCGCCAGCGTCTGTCTGAATTACATGGTGCAGGAATACCTAGGGGCAAAATCAGAGTTGGATATCTTTCACAAAAGAAGATCCACTGGGTTACTGGGTCTTGAGGATGGACCACTGGCCAGAGCTTGCATAGTATGCAATTGAGCTACTGGCCTGTCCTGCATCCAGCGTTCTTTCTGAACGCACAATCAGTGCTGCTGGAGGCTTTGTAACCGATCACAGAGAGCGCCTGTCCACAGACTCGGTTGATCGGCTCACATTCATAAAAATGAATCAGTCTTGGATCACCAGCTACCAAGCACCTGATGCTGACGTAACCGATTGATTTTTCTATGGATGTGGGATCCCTTGAAGACTGCCTATGCTGAGTGACTATCCTATTATGCTGAGTGACTACCCTATTCCTCCTAAATCTTCATGATGATAGCTTCTAAGAATATTTTTGGTTCAGGGCACCACCACCAGTGCCTAAGGCCCAATTTTTCTGCCCCTGTTCAACAGGGTCATGTAATTACAATTCTTGATATAATATTTCACAGCAGGGCCTATTCCAGCGCCCACCAAGAGTAACTGTGAGGGCTTACAGTGTTCTGGTACCACCAACACCTAAGGCCCAATTTTCCACAGAGTGTATAGGGCAGGCCGTACATTATATACAGGTGGTCCCCTATTTTCAAACATTCGACTTACAAACGACTCCTACTTACAAATGGAAGGAGACAACAGGAAGTGAGAGGAAATCTACCCCTAGGAAGGGAAATTCTCTCCTGTAAGAGTTAATATGGGAGAAAGGTGTCTCATCTGTACTGATGCTTTATCACCAATCCTTGTTTCCCTAATAACCCCAAATTTTCAAAATCCAATTGTCATTGGGACAGAAAGTGAGGTGAAATCTTCTGAACAGGGGCACAGACAGCAAAACAAATGTTACAGGGGTGATAACCCTTACCTATGTTTTCCAAAAAGCTTAAAAATAGATTTTTTGGCTGGAGCTACACTTAAAAAACCTACCTGTTCCAAATTACTAACAGTTTCAACTTAAGAACAAACCTACAGTCCCTGTCTTGTTTGTAACCCGGGGACCGCCTGTATACTGCTGTTCAGAGTATTTTTATTTATTTTATTTTTAATTTGGGTGCGGGGTTCCCCTTAATATCCATACAAGACCCAAAGGGCCTGGTAATGGGCAGGGGGGGCGCGGGGATGGGGGTACCCATGCCGTTTTTCTCAATAATTTTCATCTATATTGCAGGGACCAGACATTACATTACAGCCGCAAGCAGTTTTAAATGACTTTTATTCCTTTAGAAATTTCATTTTGTGCAGGGACAGTTCTAAACACGGCAAACACGTGCCACTTTACAGGCATACTATACACACCCCCCAGGTACGATATTTAAAGGAATATTTCACTTTTTTTTAAGCATCATTAAAATCACTGCTCCCGAAAAAACGGCCGTATTTAAAACTTTTTTTTGCATTGATACATGTCCCCTGGGGCAGGACCCGGGTCCCCAAACACTTTTTAGGACAATAACTTGCATATTAGCCTTTAAAATTAGCACTTTTGATTTCTCACGTTTCGGGTCCCATAGACTTTAACGGTGTTCGAATGTTCGCGCAAACTTTCGGTCCGTTCGCATGTTCTGCCACGAACCGAACCGGGGGGGTGTTCGGCTCATCCCTACTCTTAAACAGAACTGTGGGAGAGAGGGTTTAGGGCCACGACACCCTTTAGTAGTCGCAATGTTAATTTGCGGACTCCGAGACTTCTACAGATAGACAGCCATGCAGGGAAAGGCATCCAACAAGGCACCACACCTTCATGAGTAGGACCGCTGTCTCCTATGGCAACAGTCTTGTAACAGTTTCTAAGTTGTAATGATTCCTTTACTCCCTCTACAATCTCCTCTTGTAGATCTTCACTCCGCTGATCTCCCAGTCTTTCATTAGACTTACTGATCCACTTGCCACTGAATCCCTTGAGCTCTTCCAATCTTCTCACTCAGTATCTTCCTCAAGCGTCACCCCCGCTTACCTGCTGGGTCCCTAGATTGGCAATCACAGATACTCCTCAAGCTTCACCCCACTGGCCGGCTTGGTCCCTGGCTTGACACACTATTCTGCTCTACAAGCGTCACCTCCGCTGGCTGGGTCCCTGGCTTGGCACCTGCGGACGTTTCCCGATTCTTCACCGTCTCCGGTTGGTGAGAATTCTGCTCTAGTATTTGCTTTAGCTACTTACAGTGGTTCCTGGTAATAAGGTGGATGGTCCCTTAGTGACGACGTCCCCGGGATAGACCTCAGGCTCGGGCCTAGCAGCCAGACGTCCCCGGGATAGACCTCAGGCTCCAGGCTAGCAGCCAGACGTCCCCGGGATAGACCTCAGGCTCGGGCCTAGCAGCCAGACGTCCCCAGGATAGACCTCAGGCTCCGGCCTAGCAGCCAGACGTCCCCGGGATAGACCTCAGGCTCGGGCCTAGCAGCCAGATGTCCCCGGGATAGACCTCAGGCTCCGGCCTAGCAGCCAGACGTCCCAAGGATAGACCTCAGGCTCCGGCCTAGCAGCCAGACGTCCCCGGGATAGACCTCAGGCTCCGGCCTAGCAGCCAGACGTCCCCGGGATAGGCCCAATCTCCGGCCTAGCAGCCCGGGGCAATACAACACACGTCCACCCAGACAGCCGCCCAGGTGGCACAGAACCCCGATCACCTGACTCCACACAAATAAATAGGCTCTCCCAGCAGGCCAAGAGATCCAAGAAAATCCCTGCCCATTGGCTGAGACACCCCATTCATTCCAATCTGTCCTTGCAATGCCCTTGTTCAGGGCCGATCCTAGGGTCACAGACGCCTGGGTGCAGAAATATTTCTGGCGCCCCCACATGGGCGTGGTCAACTTACAAACTCCTCCCCTTTACAAGTTTCTATGGCAACGACTCAAACACAGAGATGCTGCTCCCCTAAGAGTCTTCGTTATCATGGGAGGATCCCATGATCTTTTAACAATAAAGAAAATACAGGAAGAGCGTACACTAATGAGACCTGGAGGGGAGTCTCTCTGATACACACAGAGAGGGCTTCTGTTAGAGAGTCTGTTAGAAAGTGCTCCAAAACATACTAGAGGAGATGCTCAGAGACTGCAGACATGATACAGGAGACGGTCAGAGACTGTAGACATGATACAAGAGACGGTCAGAGACTGCAATCATATTACAGGAGATGGTCAGAGAGTGCAGACATATTACTGGAGACGGTCAGAGAGTGCAGACATATTACAGGAGACAGTCAGAGAGTGTAGACATGTTAAAGGAGATGGTCCGAGAGTGCAGACATATTACAGGAGATGGTCAGAGACTGCAGACATATTACAGGAGATGGTCAGAGACTGCAGACATATTACAGGAGATGGTCAGAGACTGGAGATATAATACAGGAGATGGTCAGAGACTGCAGACATACTACAGGAGACGGTCAGAGACTGCAGATATAATACAGGAGATAGTAAGAGACTGCAGACATAGCTCAGGAGATGGTCAGAGACTGCAGATATAATACAGGAGATGGTCAGAGACTGCAGACATAGCTCAGGAGATGGTCAGAGACTGCAGATATAATACAGGAGATGGTCAGGGACTGCAGACATAGCACAGGAGATGGTCAGAGACTGCAGATATAATACAGGAGATGGTCAGGGACTGCAGACATACTACAGGAGATGGTCAGAGACTGCAGATATAATACAGGAGATAGTAAGAGACTGCAGACATAGCTCAGGAGATGGTCAGAGACTGCAGATATAATACAGGAGATGGTCAGAGACTGCAGACATAGCTCAGGAGATGGTCAGAGACTGCAGATATAATACAGGAGATGGTCAGGGACTGCAGACATAGCACAGGAGATGGTCAGAGACTGCAGATATAATACAGGAGATGGTCAGAGACTGCAGATATAATACAGGAGATGGTCAGAGACTGCAGACATAGCATAGGAGATGGTCAGAGACTGCAGATATAATACAGGAGATGGTCAGAGACTGCAGACATAGCACAGGAGATGGTCAGAGACTGCAGACATATTACAGGAGATGGTCAGAGACTGGAGATATAATACAGGAGATGGTCAGAGACTGCAGACATACTACAGGAGACGGTCAGAGACTGCAGATATAATACAGGAGATAGTAAGAGACTGCAGACATAGCTCAGGAGATGGTCAGAGACTGCAGATATAATACAGGAGATGGTCAGAGACTGCAGACATAGCTCAGGAGATGGTCAGAGACTGCAGATATAATACAGGAGATGGTCAGGGACTGCAGACATACTACAGGAGATGGTCAGAGACTGCAGATATAATACAGGAGATAGTAAGAGACTGCAGACATAGCTCAGGAGATGGTCAGAGACTGCAGATATAATACAGGAGATGGTCAGAGACTGCAGACATAGCTCAGGAGATGGTCAGAGACTGCAGATATAATACAGGAGATGGTCAGGGACTGCAGACATAGCACAGGAGATGGTCAGAGACTGCAGATATAATACAGGAGATGGTCAGAGACTGCAGATATAATACAGGAGATGGTCAGAGACTGCAGACATAGCATAGGAGATGGTCAGAGACTGCAGATATAATACAGGAGATGGTCAGAGACTGCAGACATAGCACAGGAGATGGTCAGAGACTGCAGACATAGTACAGGAGATGGTCAGAGACTGCAGACATAGTACAGGAGATGGTCAGAGACTGCAGACATAGTATAGGAGATGGTCAGAGACTGCAGATATAATACAGGAGATGGTCAGGGACTGCAGACATAGCACAGGAGATGGTCAGAGACTGCAGATATAATACAGGAGATGGTCAGAGACTGCAGATATAATACAGGAGATGGTCAGAGACTGCAGACATAGCATAGGAGATGGTCAGAGACTGCAGATATAATACAGGAGATGGTCAGAGACTGCAGACATAGCACAGGAGATGGTCAGAGACTGCAGACATAGTACAGGAGATGGTCAGAGACTGCAGACATAGTATAGGAGATGGTCAGAGACTGCAGATATAATACAGGAGATGGTCAGAGACTGCAGACATAGCACAGGAGATGGTCAGAGACTGCATATATAATACAGGAGATGGTCAGAGCCTGCAGACATAGTACAGGAGATGTTCAGAGCCGGCAGACATACTACAGGAGATAATGGCCGATCGGCCCTCTCACCTGACCCAGCGATACAGCAACAATGGCTCCTCTGATCAGGAGTCAGCTCACTCTGAATTGCCCGTGGCGACTCCGCTGGGTAGAGTCCAAATCTGTATTCTGGCAATGACTCCATTCCTTTCTCCGCCAGGGATGGCGCCAGGCTGTGTGGCTTTCCCTCTGGTGGCGCAGGGCAACGGGGTTTTCTCTCGGATGGTGTTCTCTCAGCACTGTCCTCTCCCTCTGGAGTCCTGGGTGCACTTCCCTGAAAGCTTTCCCGGGCTCCTGGCTCTCTCTCTCTCTCCCATTCAGCTGGGCATGCTGTGTGGGCTGCAGTTTCCGTGTTACAGTGAGGCTGCCAGTCCTCAGGACTACATGTCCCACAATCCTCTTCTCTGCTCCTTTTTTTATTCTATTTCTTCCCTGGCCGATATGAAGGCGGGGGAAGAAACATAGTGGGAGGCTGTGCTGGCAAGCGCTGCTCACTAGTACAGCAGCTCTTTCCAGCCCTGCCCCCAGCTTCTTCCCAGCATAGTAAGGGGGGTTGCACTGTGACGTAAAGATGCACATTTTGAGGCCTATTTAAAACTGGTGGGAATTCAGCAAACTTTCTCTCGGGTTTGGGAAGCTCGGCGCAGTGTAATAGGTCTGTGTTCTCCATATTAAAACTCTACGCTATATAGTCAAAAGTATTGGGACACCTGCCTTTACACGCACATGAACTTTAATGGCATCCCAGTCTTGGTCCGTAGGGTTCAATATTGAGTTGGCCCCACCCTTTGCAGCTATAACAGCTTCAACTCTTCTGGGAAGGCCGTCCACAAGGTTTAGGAGGGTGTCTATGGGAATGTTTGACCATTCTTCTAGAAGCACATTTGTGAGGTCAGGCACTGATGTTGGGCGAGAAGGTCTGGCTCGCAGTCTCCGCTCTAATTCATCCTAAAGGTGTTCAATTGGGTTGAGGTCAGGACTCTGTGCAGGCTAGTCATGTTCCTCCACCCCAAACTCGCTCATCCATGTCTTTATGGACCTCGCTTTGTGCACTGGCCCAAATCATTTGGTGAAGGGGGGATTATGGGGGAGGGGGGTTTGTTTTTCAGGGGTTGGGTTTGGCCCCTTAGTTCCAGTGAAGGGAACTCTTAAGGCATCGGCATACCAAGACATTTTGGACAATTTCATGCTCCCAACTTTGTGTGAACAGTTTGGGGATGACCCCTTCCTGTTCCAACATGACTGCCCACCAGTGCACAAAGCAAGGTCCATGAAGACATGGATGAGGGAGTTTGAGGTGTAGGAACTTGGCCGGCCTGCACAGAGTCCTGACCTCATCCCGATTGAACACCCTTTGGGATGAATTAGAGCGGAGACTGTGAGCCAGGCCTTCTCATCCAACATCAGTGCATGACCTCACAAATGCGCTTCTGGAGAATGGTCAAACATTCCCATAGACACCCTCCTAAACCTTGTGGATGGCCTTCCCAGAAGAGGTGAAGCTGTTATAGCTGCAAAGGGCGGGGCCAACTCAATATTGAACCCTCCGGACTAAGACTGGGATGCCATTAAAGTTCATGTGTGTTTAAAGGCAGGCGTCCCAATACTTTTGGTAGCATAGTGTATATGATTGTCACATCGGGGGTCTGGATGATATTCATTTGGCGAGCCAGCCTGCCCGGTAACCTGCAACCAGATCTGTGTGCCGGCTCGGCTTTGCCCTTTCCTCAGAACTCGGCGATAAAAAAGCAAGGAAATGATCAGATTTGTCGCCGCTCACTGCAGATTAACGATAAAATAAATCAGACTTCTAGGCCGTCTTTCCGCTGCGTCCGCTTCCCTCATAAACAAAACAAACGAGGCTTCTGCTAATTAGGTGTTAATAAGCAATACGTTTTATTTTACAGTCTTGCTGTGTTTACAGTTCACTCGGATCTTCCTGACGCTCGTTACTCTCTGATCATTTATGGCGTTTTTATAGAAATACGCCATTAACAAGCCCGCCGCGGCAGCTGACATCACAGACGCAATCCGCAGATGAGTCATTTTTATTTATTTTACATTTGCTGGTGATGTCGCCTGTATTTCATTAATGACGGCGGGAAGTGTATTCTGTGAGCGAACGATCGCGGGGCGTTTACAGAACTTTTCATGACTGCGGCAATCTTCAGCTGGGTGCGTCCACCAATCATGGGAGGAGACCTGTACTGAGAGGGAAGGAGGCGGCCATGCTGACCTCACTCTGACTGATGGCCTGGCTATTGAGTTAAAGAATACCAGTCATCATATATATCAGGACTCAAGCCCTACCCTGCCCCGCCCCTAATTCCATCCGTATGCACACCCTCGAAAATTATCTCATGAAATTACATTGTTAAATGTTTTATGCAGAATTAAGTTACAAAAAAAAATATTAACAACTTTATCAGTGCCCATCAATGCAGCCTCATCGGTTTCCATCAGTGCAGCATATCAGTGCTGCCTCATCAGTACCCATCAGTGCAGCCACATCAGTGCCCATCAATGCAGCCTCATCAGTGCCGCCCCATTAGTGCTGATCAATACAGCCTCATCAGTGCCCATCAATGAAGCCTATCAGTGCCCATCAGTGCAGCCTTATCAGTGCCCATCAATGAAGCCTATCAGTGCCCATTAGTGCAGCCGCATCAGTGCCCATCAATGAAGCCTATAAGTGCCGCCTCATCAGTACCCATCAATGCAGCCTCATCAGCGCAGCCTCATCTGTACCCATCAATGCAGCCTCAGCAGTGCCCATCAATTCAGCCTATCAGTGCCCATCAATGCAGCCTCATCAGAGCCCATTAATGCAGCCTCATCAGTGCCGCCTCATCAGTACCCATCAATGCAGCCTCAGCAGTGCCCATGAATTCAGCCTCATCAGTACCCATCAATTCAGCTTATCAGTGACCATAAATGCAGCCTCATCAGTGCCCATCAGCGCAGCCTATCAGGGTCATTGGAGACACAGGAGCCAGAGGGGCCACTAGAGATGCAGGAGTCACTGAGACACAGGGTCCCTGGTGCAGCTGGAGACACAGGAGTCAGCGGTGTCACTAGAGACACAGAAGCACATAGGAGTCACTGGAAACACAGGAGTCACTGGGGTAGCTAGAGACACAGGAGTCATTGGAGGTACAAGAACACACAGGAGTCACCGGGGTAGATTGACACACAGATGTCACTGAAGATTCAAAAGCCAAAGGGTCACTAGAGACAAGAGAGTCACTGGAGGCACAGAAGAGCACAAGGGTCTCTAAAGGAGTTTCTGAGGCATGGGGGCATGGGGTAGCTGAAGACACAGATGTCACTGGAAACACAGGAGTCACTGGGGTTACTACAGACAAAGAAGTCATGGTCAACAGGGTCATTAGAGACACAAGAGTCACAGAAGCACACAAGGGTCACCAGAGACTCAGGAATCCCAGATTCACGGGGGGATTGGAGTCAACGGGTTCACTAGAGACGCAGGAGTCAGTGAGGCACAGCACCACAAAGGGTCACTGGGGTAGCTGGAGACACAGGAGTCAGTGGGGTCACCAGAGACACAGAAGTCACTTGAAACACAGGAGTCACTGGGGTAGCTAGAGACACAGGAGTCACTGGAGGCGCAGGAACAAACAGGAGTCACTGGGGTAGATGGACACACAGATCTCACTGGAGATACAAAAGTCAAAGGGGTCACTAGAGACAAGAGAGTCACAGAAGTGCACGAGGGTACCCAAAAGGAGTTACTGAGCCATGAGGGTACTGGGGTAGCTGGAAACATAGATGTCACTGGAAACACAGGAGTCACTGGGGTTACTACAGACAAAGAAGTCATGGTCAACGGGGTCATTAGAGACA